>JAPMOR010069689.1:0-22886 GCA_026543865.1 Argiope aurantia | reverse complement strand
ACCTTTGCAAACAGCAAAGAACCTCTAGAGAAGACGCATTTTGACACAGAAAAAGAATAAGTGAATAAACTTAAATAATAACCACATTTTAAAGACAAGAGACATTCAGATATAAATTAATACAATCAAAGGACAAAAAAATAACTTTCATTAATTTTGAATAGTATGCAAAACAAAAAGGGGGAAAATTAAATTAGAGTTAAGAAACTAATTGTTAATCCATGATTTAAAAAATTGAAATTATCCCAGAAAATATGATTAAAAAAAAAAGACATTATCCGTTTACTGAAACTAAACAATAAGAAAAGGAACAAATATCAGAAAGCAAAACAGAAGACTGAACTTCCAATATTTCAATCAAATGTAATGCCTTTATTCTTTAAAATTTCTTTTACTGATAATGTCTTTTGAGTTCATAAATAGGATGTAGTTAAATGCAATAATAGTAAGAAACCCATCCCAAATAATATTACGTGACATAATTGTTATTGCAAAATAATCCAGAAATTACTGAAGCGAATTACTGCATTATAAGTTGTCTGCTGTAAAATGGATAGCAATTGGTTTAATTTCATAAAGCGAAATATATAAATGGGTACAGATTCAAGTGCTTGTGACAGCCTAAATAAAAGAAATAGCAGTTATTGGTTCCTGAATGCATATCGAAGAGCAATGGCAATTCGTCGATTATCAAAGCAAATTAATATTTTATCAATATACACACATTATTTATCCCTAAAGCTATTCCATTAAATAGAAAGTGCTTAAGTCATCTAGTTAGCGTATTTATCTTTCATGCCAAATATTAATAATACAGACTAAGCAAGTCTCAGACTGTTTTCCTGGGGGATGCGGCAGTTGCCATGGATACTTGACGAACTTGCGACTTCTTCCTTGTTCTCCCCGGATGCAATAACATCCCCTCAGGAAGTCATTACTTGCTCTTTTTTTCCCTCTCCTTTCGCCGGTACAAGCGGGTGACATTCTCTCCCCAGCGTCCTATTCTAGAACTTTCGCTTATCTGGTACACAACGATATGAACGACTTCAGTTAATTCAAGCTTTGATTGCGGGAAAATGTAAGGACAAAGATGACACAAAAGTGCATCCATTTTGTTTTATTTTGCATGCCTTTTTGAGGCTAAAAGCAGTTATAAAGCATGGCATGAAGAAAAATCGATTTTACCATTACGTCGTAAAGATTGAAATAGCATTTAAATACGTTGACTTGTAAATATATATAGTTCAATAATTATTAAGAAAAGAAATACACTTTGAAAAGAAATTTAAGGAAGGAAAGGTACATATATTTAAATGTGATGTAAGTTTTTTCCAACGCGATGCTTACAGTTTTATTCAATTATATATTTCAGGGTTTTATTTAAGCTTAACTCTTTCACTACAAATTCAACCCAAACTGCCCGTGCAAATTCTATACTCTCGGTTCCGTTTCTATTTTAAACGAAGAGTGCAGGATGTAAAGCGACGAGATCCTCGGTGATAACTTGTTTTACATTCTGCACATCTGATTTGAAACAGAAATTAGCTCTTCAATAAAGAATTTGAAAGCCCAGTTAGGCAGGGTCAGTAGTAAAAATAATTAATAGATCATTCAAGTAAAAACCTAAAACATCTCTATATTCACTTTAAGAAATGTAATTGGTTATTAAATATAATATTTTATTCGAAACGCTAATAAAATAGAAAGATATTTTTAAAAAATTACAATTTGACACTAAAAAAATTAATCATCTCGTCTGTTACCAATCGGAACGTCCCAACACAAAATTGAGTATTTGATTCCAAGAGGAATTTTGGTTGTTGTTGACTTTCATTTTTTAAAACCAATACCGATTTACTTATCCGAAGTATCAAAGTATTTAAAGTGTTCGAAAAAACTTTACTAATAAGGATTAAGGTGTTTGAAAAAACAAACGGAATAAAATAATGGACTTCAAATAAATGATAAAAAAAGGTGCTGAATTTGATTTTTTAAAATTTAAAATTTTTTAACAGTAATTGTTTAAAATCAACTCAACAAAGGAAGTAATTTAAGGCCCATTAGTAGATGTAGTTTAGGAAGCGAAAAGTTGAATTTATTTGATACTATTTTAATCTTTCATTGTACATCCTCTAAAATTACAAATAATTATGTTAAGGCAATGGGGAAAAAATACCCTCAAGCTTAAGTAATCACTGGGGAATTCAATAAAGGATATTTTTTTTAAAAGTGTACTAGTAATTTCAGCGCAAACAAAGCAAATACGTAAGCCGATTTCAGAATTGTAATGCAAACTTCTGAAAATATAATCTTAATAGGTATAAACTGCCTTCAGCAAAATGATACAAGGCAGAAAAGGGGAAAATAATACTGCAAGGAAAAAAATCGTCTTAAAATTTATTTTTTGTGAAGATGTGAAAGGAGGAAAGAGGGAGAAAAAAGCCACCCAATTGTTTGACCGAAGAAGACTTAAGAAATAATAATAAAAAAACAAACCCGATCCTAAAACGAATCGGACAATGGAAGGAAGAGGGAAAAAAAAAAAAAAAGCCAATACTTTCGGTGCCGAGGAATTACTATTTTTGGTTCTCTTTCTGAATCTCGATTCCTTCGATCCCTAAGACCTGTGGGAAAAGCACACGCTGGAAGAGATTTTTCTTCCATCTAATTCTTCCGCGGCAGCCTTTATCGAATTCTTTGAATCCATTAAAACAAGGGATAGAAAAAGTTTGGGGTAGAGGCGGGGAAGAAATGAAAAAAGAATGGATAGCTTGAGTGAGATGAGTTTACAGATGTGTTCGTACCAGTTCCCAGAGGGAATTACTCGCGTAAGAACAAATATTGGAGGAACAAAAAGTTTGTAAGAACTTTAAAAAACATCATTAAAAAAATGGAGAAATTAATGGTTTTGCAAGATGAATATTGCCAGTAAGTTAGGTTATAATATAAGAAGGGAAGGGGTGTGAGAAAATCATGAATGGTATAAAAAATAGAATGTTAGCTCTAAATCTTTATATTTTATATATTTGCAAGATATTTATAAGAAATTGGCAAAAATTTGAATTTAGAGTTTAATAAAAATTTGATAGAACTATAATATTCTAAAATGAACATCAGCTGAAATTCTGGATGGAAAATTTAATTTTGCCAAAGATTTTTCCAGTTAATGGTTGAAGTGAAAGTTAAATTATTTTAAAGTCAGGAAGTGTGCCAATTAAAATATTTTTTTTATCACATCATCTTGAGTTAAGAATACGAGGTGATAATTCAATGTATATAAATTGAAAAATGAAGATTTCATCGAAAAATAAGCGTTTACCCCCGTTAGTCATAGATATTGTTTAAACTTACGGGAGCGAAAAGGGGGGAGGGGGTTGTGCTTGAGAAATATTATATTTGTTTTGTTAAGATGCAACAAAATTTTGTGGATTGCCGCATTTACGAATTCTCACTTGAAAACAAAAATTTTATTACAGCCAATATCTATAATCATTGCGCTTAACAGACGATTAATTGTATGCAGAGACAGGGTTGCCACTTAAATGTGATAAAAAAAAGTCTCTGTGTTTTCTCTGGTTTTTTTCCTGTACATATATTCAAAATAACGGACGAATAGCACTCATGTGCTAGCTATAACTGAATACGGTTATAAGGAGTGGAAAAAGCAGGGAAGGAAATAACATTATTCCAAATAACATTAAAAGAAGGTTTATATTTACATTAAAAATGCCAATTTCTCTTTATTTATTATCTAGAATTTAGCAAGACAAAATTTATATATTAAGGGGTTGATATATTACCTCTCGTGCTCTTTAATTGTAAGTTACACAAAATTAAGGGATCAGATGAAATAAAACACAAAAGATTTTTGTTATCATAATACAGTCATTCAATGAATATTTAACAAAAAAACATTACAAAGCAAAATGATTTATTTATTTATTTATTCACTTTTCCCAATTCAAGTATTGGGCATCAATTTATGCAGTTATTTCAATTATTAGTTTCATGGAGCTAATGGACCTAATCCGTAACAAATAAATTACGGCATTTCTGTACGAATATTTTTATCCGAATATTTATTCCTAACGAATATTTTTATCTATTTCACGTTCAGTGAACATATGTGAAAATAGTTCCGATATATCACTGAATGCATTAAAGGACGATTGTGACACAATATGTTTTAATGCCCATAATACTTAAAATAACCCATTAACTTAAAATTCCCCGTCTTTATGAAAATTTTCAAATTCTCCTGCATTTTCACAGTTGTTTCCTGTTCTCCCGGTGGCGGGCCAACCCTAAGAGAAGTCTTGCTTTCATATTAGTATAACACGAGTGATTTCGATTTTAATATATGAAATACCGAATTAAATTTTCCCTTTAGTATTAATAGGCTTTTCTTTGAAGTGGTAATAATAAAAGAGACTTTAACAATTAAATTGCATTTTGTATATATTTCATGCAAATTCTGCATTTCAGTAAGAAGATTTAGTCTTTAAAAGGAAGTTTTAAAATTCATTACATTTTAAAATCTCTACATTCACTCAAAGTAGGCCCCGAGAGATGTGCAGATAATTCCACTTTAAAACTTCTCTAATGTCGCATTGAAAGTTTGTTATGATTAGTACTCCTCACTTGTATTCTGCTAAAGCGTGTTTAGGGCAACTTTTCTTTCTCAAGTTATTTTCTAAATGAAACAATACATGGTGTTTGACCCATGAGAATCTGAAAAGTACGAGCTTAGCTATACTGCACAGTTGTTGTTTTAATAAACTCATTACAAGATATAATTAATTGTTAATTGTATATCCAGACAACGCGACACGTTTCCTCAAAAATATGAATTTTTCTCTAATTACTTCTAACGAAGCGAATTTTCAGGTGCCTTTTATGCGAGTGATAATAAATGAACTTACAAGAACACACTCTAGATGTGTTATGGAGAAAAAAAGGTTTCAATCTTGGAATTGCCCCGTGAAATAAACAAGACGTTTTAAGTTTCATATTTAATTGTAGCATTAACTCTCTGGCATTTTTTTCAGCTTGTTAAATGAAAAGAAAAGTTTAAATGCCAGAGTTGAAAAATTAAAAACTCCGATTACCAGAGACGAAAATAACTGATTTAAAAACTTATATATTGGAATGAAGCAGCATAAAAACATATTTTGGAATAAAGCAGGCGGATTTTTCTTTTAATTTTTAAAATCACGACAAATCTAAAAGAAAGTTGTGTAAGATTTCTTAATACCTATACAGAAGGAAATAGGCCAATCAAAGAAGTTACATTGTAAATGATTTTTTTTAGTCAAATATACAAATGTTTTTTTTTTTAAATCAGTAAATTTAACATGCCCTTATCTTAAAGGAAAAGCATTAAAAAATCTTGAAAGATGATCTAAATCATTGAGATGAAATTACTACACATACATTTATCAGATATTTCAATTAACGTTAATTTTTTAAACAAATTGAAAGGTTTCAAAAATCAAATTAATAGACAATTCTTCGTTTTATCACTACATCACAACCTGATGATTGTTTTAAACCAAAGGAAATAATCTCTTCATAACTTTTTACACTCTTTCTAATAAACATATCATGCCAGAGAACGCCTTGCATGACACTGACGTACAATAGTTACAAAACACTAACTTCTGGCGTGAATTGAGCGTTTTAACTGAATCTATCGTGTCATCCTTGGCGAGATTTGTGACGGTTAATCCGATGAAAACGATTAATAGTAACCGAAAGTCGAGTTTGTGCTTTAGACACGTTTTCTTCAATCGATTGAAACAAAACTGCGCAGTTATAAAATTCCATACCAAATTTGATATTGTTACAAATCCGTGATGCTGCTTCCCAGCATAGTTGGTTCCATCATCAAAAAGACTGCTTTATAGTCATCTGTATTGGACGGAGTCCGGGTGTCGCGTTGGAGGTCCCAGAGCTTAGCGACCATTTGGCGACTTTGGCGCCAAAATAGATTATACCCGAAACATCGAGAATTTTTCCGATCCGTCCATTAGGAACCGAGATACGCCTTGAAAGTTCCTGCTTGGTTCAGAGGCTTCTAGCCCCGCCTCCTGAGACCTATAAAAGGAGGCAGTCTGTAGCTCCCGGGGAGTAGTCGGAATCGAAAGGTGAAGAACGAGTCTTCCAGAGATTAGCAGAGCAGCGACGGAGTCAAGCTAGTGCTGCACTAAACTGTGCGCTACTGTCTGCAGTAGAGTCTTGTTGTGTGCACGTCTTGGCTGAAGATAATTGTCTTCTCTATGCTGTATATAGTTGTCGTCTTTGTGCTGTCCTGTGTGTCTTGATGTAAAAAAACGTCGTTGTTTTTTTTTTCTACTGCCGCCTGCTAATTTAGCGTTCTCCACACCATATAACTTCCACTATCCAAACGAACCCGAAAAATTCGTAACAATATATTTAAACCGTTTTGTTTTTGAATTGCCGCGTTTACTTGTTTCTGAAAGTACAGACCGACACACTGGTTGTTGGATTTCGCTCAACATTTGACAGCTGTCTGCACTATCAGTGTTAAATCTGTTACCGAATTTTATCTATCTAGTTCTGTTCGTTTTGCAATTATCATATTAACTTATATTCGAGCAGATGGACTTTCTCTGAACAAATCTTACTAAAATTTGATACAAACCTGCAAAATTTGTGTAAAGACAATATACCAAATTTCAAACGTCTAGCTCAAAGTGGTTTTGTGTTATCATTGTCACAAAAGACAGACATTTTCCAAAAATGCGCTTTTTGAACATTACTATACTTTCTCTATACTATGTATACGAGAAAGTAAAAAGTTCTATTTTAAGAAATTATTTGAATATTTCTTCCAAAATTGATTTCCTACCAATGTTATACAAAAATTGCTATTATAACGTAATAAAAGCATTTTAAAGAAATATTTGCTCTGTAGGACACTGCCTATTCCTAAAAACAAAGCAAATTGCCACTATTGAAGAAAACGGTTTCCAGACGAGCTGCAATTTATTTAACTAACAGTTACAACTGAATGTTTCAGCGACTGTGGGTGACCTAATTCATTTATATCAAAAACTAAATAAAAACAGTGAAGAAAAAGAAATCATAGTAGATGCTTTCCGGGGTTTTATTTGATCCATAATTCTATCCGAAAGACCAGATAGCTGACGAATCAAAGAACACAGATGTAACAAAAGAAGACGACGAATCCCGTCCAAATGACTAATCTTTCTTTCACAAGCACGGAATTGGATTCTTCAGTAGCGGAAACAAAAACACAGTAGCGACGCTTCTTTAAAAAACTTTTTCATCACAAGAGACGAATTCCAAGATGAATCACTTCCTGATGCAGAGCATCTGAACCCTGCCCTCCACCAGATGGGACTCGCTGGAATGATTTACAAGTGGGAAACATGAAATCTGACCTGACCTACTCAACCTTGCGCGAGATGGTGGCAGTAATTCAAGGCATGTTTGGCTGCAACAATGGAAAGCGAATTACTCTGTTTATATGACTAATAAATGCTATAAATTATGGAGAAGTCATGTATGATTGATGCGTTGCTGTTTTTTTTTCTCGCACAGAATTTTGGAACATTTTTTTCGGATCTTTTTGTGTTAATGTGGAAGGCATGATAATGGAAAAAGCGAAATGGCTCAAAAGATTTCTTCTTCCCCCCTTTTTTTTAATGCTACAAGGGTAAAATATCACCAAAAACATCACAATATTTATTAAATAAATCAATAACTTCATTTTTTTTAAATATGAAGTTGTAACAAATGTGAAGCACTTGCAAACAGTACAATCCATACATTTCTACACTAGCCCAAAGAGATGAATTTTTACTAAAAAAAATCAGGAATTAGAATGTTGGAGACACGACACGACATATATAATGCACAGCATGGAAAATGGTAGAACATTTTTTTTTTTATCTGATGAAATCAGCTCTTAAAAGCATTAGCAAATGATAAAACTGAGGGGATATGCGATGAACACTATGTTGTACAAATATTTAAGATCAGAGTAAATTTATTCAGCATCGTACATTAATTACTCCAACCCGCACTGAAACATACTATAAAATCTGAATGATCGAACCGCCGCGACAACATTGGCAGAAACTAAGGTTGAGTCCTAAGGAACTCGCTGGTCTCGGTATAATCCTTCCGGTGGGAAGCACGTCCTGTCTTTGATAAGGGATAATCGACCCCACTCCATTTCTGTACTCCTCGAGGCTCGAGAACCTGCTATTAAGCCAGAAGCTACTCATCCTCATATCTGATGTGCCTTCATTGGGAAAATTCTATTCAGCATGTAATATCACAAAGTAAATAGCATATCAATGGTATGATATTCGTCAAACATATTCATAATATGAAGAAGTAGGCGGAATTTCGAAACAAAATGATTAGAACTGATTAAACAAAGGAAACATTACGATTTGAATAATATTCCTCAATTATAACAAGATACATTTTTTCCTTTTTTACCCATTAGTACCAATATAGGGGCTTTTAGACCTCATTGTTTCTTCCTTTCTTATTTTTTGTTTAATTTTTAGGAATTTTTTTAGAAATTTTTGTTTAATTCTGGAAATTATAAAAGCTTGGACCTGCTATTTTCCGTACCTTCATAGGGGAGCAAAAAGATAAAGGCGGCAGAAACCAGTGACATAGGGTTATTATTATTATTTTTTTTACAAAAGGTTAGGGGTCAAACTGACACATAAATGTATTGACACTTCAGATGTATTTGATGTGATCGTTATGACAGCGTACGGACATGAGAAACAGAGATTAAGAGACCTTCTCGCAAATGCTTCTACCGATATTGAAAAAGATGTTATTCAGATTCGCTGATCTTGATGGAACTTTATATAAAAATAAAGGGCAGAAGTTATGTATTTTCTAAAACTTTATGTACAAAGTTATGTATTTTCAAAAAAAAAAAAATTATCTGCCCATATTTTATTTTTTTATACAAACAGCCAATCAAATGAAGAGTAACTGTCAAACAATTTGGGATTAAAATGGTCCCGCAAATTTATTAATGTTCCTAAAATGGATGTGCATGCTGAAGAATTAATATAAAAAGTAAATTTCTTTTCAATTCAATATTAGGCTTTAATAGATTGATAAGGGAAACACTAACCTTCCTGATCGATTGTGAATGGCTGATCGTTGGTGAGTATTTCGTATTTGCAAATGTCGCTGAACTTGGCAGAGCAGTCGTTGTCGTCCGCTTCCACCTGTACGATCTTGTCGTAGAGCCGGTCCTCGTCCACGTCCGCGCTGTATGTTTCTTGGACGAATTCCGGAGCAAATTCGTTTATGTCCTCCACCGTCAGGTGGACGGTCACGCTGCAAAAAGAGAGAACGATACGTTTAATTCAAGAAGGGGGGGGGGAGGCATTCTTTTCATTAATACAAATATGTTTCAAAGTTTATCAGAGCCATTTAAAAATCCTAATGAGCAAACAATATTTGGCTAAACGTTCAATGAAAAATTCAATATGCTTAATATTTAAATTCTTTATCTTTAAACTTTACTACATACACAGTCCATCCTGTTAAATGTCCTATTACTAATCGTTACAAAATTTGTCAATGGAATTCAATTTTTCAAAGATTAAATAATGAACAAATTATGAAATAGCTAAATTGGGATTTTTTTAAAAATTATATTTCACAGGAATCATAAAACTCTTATGAGCAAGTTGCACTAAAAATATTGTGAAGAAGACTTACATAATATAAATATAGATTTTATGATGGCTTAATTATATTAACATGCTATTTTGAAACAAAACCAAGGCTATTTCAGGATTAATCAAGTAACTGATGACGGAAATCATGCCTCATAAGCGATGTCATTATGATTTTTGTTTTCAAATTACAGTCTCATTAATAAGTAAATACCAAAGTCAAAGGGAAATTTTCAAAAATTTTAGCACATTCATCTGGTAAAAAGTATTGATGAATACACAAAGGAAATTTTTAGAAAGAAAGGGAGGGGGGACTATTAGCAGCCAAAATAAGGCATCTTTCAAAATTTCGTATTTCATTTTGAATTTCATTTACATGCGATTATTTCAAAAGTGAGCAACAGAGTGAGTAATAAAAATTCACCTTAAGCACTTTATAAGCAACTTAAAAAAAATCAATATTAATGCAATACTTCTAATTACTTTGTGTACCGATAAAATTAACTGAATTAGACAAGAAAATATAAAATTTTATACAAATATAAACTACTAGAAATTGCAGAATGTTTTTCACTAATAATGAAGTAGAGTCCTTTTAATGCAACTTTTTTTACGAAAAATCTTACTAAAGCAACTTTATATCTAAAAATTATCTTATTACACTGCAATTAGATGTATTATGGAAAAAACTCTCACGTTGTCATTCTATTAATATATCAATTCATTTGGAGAAAAATGTTAAAAACAAACTAAAACTAAAATATAAAAATCAAGTTAATATTTTTAACTACATAAACAGAAGTTTCGTTATATATTTCAAATTATTCAGATTTCTTTAGTAATAGCTTTTTTTTAATATATCTTCAGCAAGAAAAAATAAGTACATTGGATAAAGAATATAAACAGGTTATTAAAAATAACCTAAAAGTTTAAAAGGTTATTAAACATAAACAGTTTTTAAGGGCTTTTAATGATGTCATGCACCTGTAGCAAAACACTGACCAATGGTGTCAATTTAAGCAAATATGGAATACATTAAATGTGACGCGCCAATTTAATTTCGCAGTTCAGTGAATATTTTGTAACAGGAAAGTTCCAAGATGGTATGCAATTAAACATTAAATGCGGTATCTTGATAACATGCAATTAGTGGCTAGGTAATATAAGAAGTTATTTCTACATATACGACTTACAGCTCATGAAAATTCTCGATGTTGTGAAAGATAAAGAAAATGCTTACTTTTCAGATGAAAGCCCATCACATCCGACAGCAGCTATGTCAAACTTAAAAGCTTTCCTTTTTTCGCAATTAAGTTCTTTCTTGGCCACCAGTTTAGCTTCGCCAAGGGCCTTGTCCGTGATTTGCACCATGAAGGGGATTTCGCCATGGTGCTTGTTCGTAATCGTAAAGCTGCACACTTCATCTGAAAATAACAAAGACACCTTCAATATTTACCAAAAGCTACACTAATGGACACTTTATGTTTCAGGTCAATCCAGTTTAACAGTGGCCAACAGTGAAATTATTATTTCTAGAAATTGCCTCTTATCAGTGAATGAAAAGATTTACCAATGAATACGTTTCACAGCAACAATCTTTCGTTACTAGAATTTTCAACTTATTTTTGCCCAAGAAAGATTTGTGAAATCTGTTAGTAAATAGCGTCATCTAGAACGTTTTGTGCTATTAAATAATGGCATTTGGAATGAATAACATATATACTTATAAAACTATTGCATTTCATGAAGTTACTCCTAGATTGCACCGAGAATACGAATAATACTTAATCCTACTAAAATCTAATAATTCTTTAAGCGTATGGATGTTAAGACGTAGAAAAATTATTTTAATAAGATTAAACCATATAACATTTTACAAAATGAAGAAATGTAAAGCAAAATTTAGTACTGTAACAAATAGGAGGACAACCCTCTAACGGCGATAGAGAGAACAACAGCTAGCAGTTGGAAATGAAATGCCGTTAGGATTAGCCTAAATTGTTTTATGTTTGAATTGCTTTGTATTTAATTGCTTGTGACTGTATCCCATTAGATCTTAAATATAATTTTATTTTATTTGAGCTAACCGGCGTCTGTCATTTTTAAATTATCCAGTTACAGCACTACCTTTATGGGCCATGGTAACAAAGTTATATGCCTTACATTTTATCATAGAGTGATGTAACTGTATATTTTACTAGACTGTAAAATAAGAAAAATATCGGTAAAGAACCGATACTTTTTTAGCCAATAAGGTTCAAAATACTAAACAAAACAAAAAGTCGTACAGTATTTAGAAAACACGTGAAATATAATTGAGATAAATAATTATTATTTACAGAAAAAATTCTACAAGTAGGTATTTCAGTACTTTATACATATGCCCCAAGAAAACCTATTATAACATCTTATGGAAACGAATTACAATAAATTTACAGGGCAGTCTGAAAAAGCTTTCAAACAAAGTTGTCAAATTTCTTACTAGAAGCTTAACTCATTGTGATGTCATATGACAGAGCTTTTTTTCCTTATTCATTAATTATATATTTTATTACAATATGTACAGTTCTTAGTTTCTTACTTAAGCAACAATGTACTACAAATAAATTCAAATAGAGGTTATTACCAAACCACTGGATTAATTCTTTATTAAATTAATAATTATAATGTTTCCATTCCTTTTTCTATTCTGCTACATAATATAATTTAATTTAACAGAATATTTTTATTCTTATGATGAAATTTAAAAAAATAACAAGAGAAGGTGTAATTTAATTAAAAGCATTTGTTTTGATCATAAAAAAGCTAACTAAGCAAAAAAGATTGTAAGAAGCCAGTACAATACTTTCTTTGTTTCATGTGTAAAAAACAAATATATATTATCTTCTGGAATTTCAGATGCTTAAAAACATGCGAAGTATTCCGCATTCAAGTGGGGGGGGGGGGGAAGAAGAGAGAGAGAGAAGAAAAGAAATATTTATCTATCTGAACTTATTTTCATGCATTATTTATTTAAGCTATGAAAGAAACAAAAAAAAAATTCCTTATTTTTTTTAAGCCGCATTTTGTGTTTCTTAATTTAAATTCCATTTTTTTATTAGTTGGTGGAAAAGCAAATTAGTCTCCCTCTAAGGGTTTTTTTTTTTTGTCACAGATTTGAATAATCCTTCAGTTAATTTATAGCTTTATTTTTTAAATCAGCTTTTGTAATGAAATGGCCTGATTAACAGCATAAAGAATGTACGAGTCTCATTTCACACCAAAAAAAAGAGGAGGGGCAACAAGGAACTGACGTTTTAAAAAATTTAAAGGGGGAAAAAAAACCATATGACTACTCAATATCAATATTCATCAAACAGTATGACTGAAAAACTTCAACTCATTTTGAACTGAGGGCTACACATTTAATGATTTAAAAAGATAGATATTTTTTATAACAATTTATCATAAAAAAATGAGCATCTATGCTAAGAATGAATAGAATAAAGCAGAAAAAAAATTGAAACAATTTAATTGAATTTATTCTATTCCTGATAGATTCAATGAAATTCAATTTCTATATGCTGTTATTTGATTTATAAGTTACTTATTAATTTTGATTATTTTTAAAATCGAGCTTAAAATGATTTGTGCAGCTACAGAATTACGATAAGAAAGATTTTACTTATTTTAATATATAAGTATATATACTAGAAGAGTAAGAAGAAAAATACACAAGAACAATACATAGTTAAGATGTATTTTAATCAATACATTCGTTCAAACAATATTTGATAGTTCACTTTTACAAAAGCAACTTGAATACCTTTTTTAACGGTTAGCTATCGAAAAACATATTCATTCTATCTTTCATTTATGTAAATTAAGTAACTACAATCGGACTGATGGAATCTATATATCTTCCGAAGTTGTACGATTATAGAGTAAGTGATTAAATAATTAAAACTATTCATTTGGATGAACATCACATCCTAAATTTACTAGAATATTTATTAGCAAAACTCACATTTATTAAACACTATGCAATATATCTATTTCTATAAATATTGTTGCTTAAACGTTGATATCTCTAATTTTCTATCCACTTTTCATCAGAAAAAGCTTTCCATAAAAGAAGGAGGTAATACAGTATATTACCTCCTTTCTTACAAGTACGCCAGAGATACTCCCAAAGGCCAACAAGTTCGATAAAAAAAATCCATTAGACTCTCTTTCAAACTCCCCAAGCAACAGAGGCAAGGTGGCCTAAAACTAAAAACTTTCCCTACTTTCTAGCCTGAAAACCCAACTAAAAATATGCATCCCATATCGTTTCGCTCCATTTTCCAGCAGGCAGGGCACTCAGCGACGGGGCCAATTGCGTCGCAGGAGATTTGCAAACATGCTCGGGTACTCCCAGAGCAAACAATGCCATCCATCTAGGGCTGTCTGCTGTGTGTCTTGCCACGATCCGTCACTGTCAACCACTCCACACCCACCCGAAGGTGCTACCACCCTGGGCGTCTCGAGTTGCAGATTTGTTCCCTCTGCAAACGACAATGGCGTTACCAAGAATATTATGGATTGTCTTAGCAAACAGGAACACGACAAACTGCACTAAGTTATTAACAAACAAGAAGAATTATGCTTTTAATCACTGATGGATAGTTAGAAATAAGAGCTTACGTTCCGAACATATTGATTATCACATCAAGCTTTTAAAGACATTTCTAAATTTGCGCTAGAATCACTGAAATGTCACCACATAAATTGTAAATGCTAACTTATTCCCAGCTATTCTGGTTTGTATCAATAAACAATACCTCCAGCCAGAAAGCAACATTTAAAGACATTACAGCTTATTTTCTAATATTTGGTATATAGTATTGACACTTAGTGACAAATAATCGTCAAATAAGGTGCCAAACCCAGATGCCAAAATTAAAGAATCTTTCAAAAATCTTCATCGTAAAATTGCAATGCTTTCGTTTAATTGTTTAAAACACAAAATTATGAATCAATTTACGAACAAAAGATTCTCTCTAGGTTGGGCTTTACATTAGAATATATGAAATTTTTCTAACATTTCGTTTAGAAGTCATACAAAGCTGATTTTTAAAACTTTAAAATTGGACAACTTATTTCTTTATATACAATATTCGCATCTAATAAATTCAAATAATCTTTCTTTTTTTTAAAATTAAACATTTCGATTCATAATCTATAAATAAATTTTAATCATTAAAGTGCAAATAAAAGCAGTGCCTACAATGCATTTAATTCTCAATATTTTAAGAACTGTACAAATCTAATAAGATTCGGTATATAGAGCAAATATATAGTTAATACAATGTACATTTAAGTTGCAACTCTAAATAGAATATATATAATATTGGTCACAAGCACTCGTCTACCAATGGGCTCCTGTAATTAGATTTATAACATTGAACTGCTCGCATCTTAATGCTATTGAATGCATTCTAGAAATCATTTAGCACGGTAGATTCCAACTGAGGGTATCTCAAAATGCATACTTCTAATGAATTCACTAAGCTTGCTAAATTGCTATCTTTCAATGAATTCAAATACGAAATTACGAAAACAGTAAACTTATTAATAAATCGATATCGGGAGTGATCTTCCCGTAATTTTCTAGTATACATTCTATTAAATAAATGTATGAAAAATGACTGAGCTACCTCAAAATGTGAACAACTTTCCTAAACAGAGCATTCGGTATTTGAAGAACGTAAACGCAAAATTATAAATAGCGATGGCGCATACTTTGAATAAAATATTTCTTATTCCGTAATATAAATTATAACGCGGCATACCTAGTACTACAAATCGCATTTCATTGAAGATCAATAGTTATGAAAGAGCTTATTAGCATATGACTCCAGGAAATTTTTCTTGAATATTAATCGCTGAAATAAGGTTAATACAGAAGTATCAGAAAACCGAATATATGTTTTTGAACGTCTTTTTCATGACCGATTAAATCCAAAATTTGGCACAGAACTGCAATTGTAGTCACAAGATCGCATACCAAAATTTATTCGTTCAAAGCTTTTTTGAGCTATTGCAGCATTTTAGGAAATGCGATTCAAAATTTGATATGGATCTATACTTTAAATGCTAACACTGTGAACCAAATTTCTTTTTCTAAATTGTTACGTTATTGAATTATCGCGTTTGTATACACATATGCTTGTGAAAGCACTGATCAACACATGGTCAACTCTTTAGTGGATATACCAAACTATGTAATCAATTTCATTTAGGATTTTTCGTCCATTTTGTAGTTATCGCTTAAACTTGCCTTCGAACAGTCGTACTTCCTCTAAATGGATTTCGTACAAAATTTGACAGAAATTTACAAATTCGGTATACATACAAAATTTCACTTGTCGAACTCGGGGTGTTTCTCAATTATCGTGTCCAAAAACAGACAAGATATAATTTCAAAAATATGCTAAATAGATAAAACGAGGAAATATATGAAAACGTTGAGTTTTATTTTTTTATGATTATGATATTTTCTCTTTTATATTTCAGGTACATGAAAATAAGAAATATATAAATTTAATTATCTGGTAAACTCAACTAAATTACGGTCTATACTCGCAAATGGGCAGAAGAAAAGTTTTAATCTCGAAACAGTTTTAGTAATTTACAATCAGCAACTATACACAAGTTCAAACCAAACCACACAAATAACATTTTATATACGCTGTGTGTCGCTTGGAGACTAAGAAATAGATCTTACCGTCAACAACTCGTATCCTTGGTGATACTTCCACATTTCTTCCGTTTTCGCGCGCAATAGCATGGTAGCCGACGTCCGGTTTTACATTTTCAAACCGAGGACCTGCAACAAAGAATATAAATATGATTAACACATTTCAGAAAACAATCATGCACATTATAATACCAATAAAAGTACAATTATAAACTACAAATGGCAAAAATCTACTTAATATAGCAATTCTCGTGTCATTTTATTTATTTTTAATGTCATCTCTTCTGTAAATTCAGTACTTTCCAAAATTATTCCAAGATTCATAGTTATTTCTAAAAATATCAAAAATATGCTGCATTTCTAATTGATTGATTAAAAAAAAATTGAAGCGATTTTTCTCATCTCGAAAAAGCGTAGGTGTGCCAAATTTCATTACAATCGGAGAAAAATTTGAAATTTGTGAAGAAGACATATAAAAAAAAGCATTCATATTATATAACAATGTGAAACTTGGCAATGTGAAACTCAACACATCGATTTACTGATCAGGAGATGAAACCAAGGTGGACAGTAAAAAGAATTATAGCATTTTCTGTAGATATTACCGAACTATTAAGAGAAATCATACCGCCTTCACGGATTTAACGAATTCTTCGTGAGGGTAGAAACCTGATGTAGCTAAAGTGCATCATGTGACAAGACTTTGGCAAATAAAGCATTAATTTGAATGGAGTGAGGGTTTTGTGGGTTGTTAGTCGAGGATTAAAATTTTTTGGGTATTAAGCAGATAACGATGTAAGAATAAACTGCAAATTGAAAATGCAAACAATTTTTAAATTAAAAAGTGGCAAGTGCGAATATGAAAAATAGATATTTATTTTAAATAAAAGATAGCTGAAAAAACAATCTCATTTATTTTATTTGTTATTTCTGCTGTTATATTTCTATTTTTTTTCTTTTTGTTTATGTATATATGTAGAATAGTTACGAAATAGTTCTTACCTTTATAATTTTTTTTCAATCTATACGAATTCACATTACATAGCAACGTGTTATATGGGAATCCATCGTATGTATTATTAAATATATTAATATATATTGTGGGAGATCAAGATACGCAAAGAAGTTTTGTCGTTTGCTCACCGACTGACTATAAATAATTTCAGATTTTTTTTTTTTTCCTTTCCAAATACAAAGGAATTTCTTGCTAGTTCTACGCCTGTTTATTCTTGATATTTTTCAAAGACATACAAAAGTCAACAATACACGACCAGTTTAGTACAATTCTAATATTTTTACCAAACATACATATGCAGTCTGGACATTTTTTTTTTAATTCAGAATAAATACGTTACCCAAACATTAAATACAAGATATCGCCGTGTTCCGTTTTTCTCAAAAGATACCAAAACTCCTACCTTTGAATACTTAAAATACATACCCGGTTATAGAGAAGATCTTTGCTGTGCAAACAACCCGAAGACCAACGCGGGCAGAAAAAAACAGCATTCAAAAAGGGGAAAAAAAAAAAAAAAAAACAGCGTCGAATCCATCTTACCAAACGATATTTGTCGAGAAAAAAGCAAACAGAACAAGACGACGGGAAACAGTATCTTCGAAATGAAAAAAGTTCTGAGAAAGAGGAAAAGAAGAAGCGGGATAGAAGAATACAACAAAGTGCTTTTCGAACTGTTGGAAGATCCATGAAAATCGAAATTAAATACCCAGTAAGAGAAACGGGGGAGGAGAGAAACGAATCCATGAAAATTCAGCGTTTCCTTTATTCCGAAGAATAATAGCAGATGGCGCAATACAAGGGAAAAATACTTCAACTACTTCTTTGCTGGGAAGCGGAGAAATGATGAAGTGGAAACAAATATGGCGATGGAATACTTTTTTTGGAGTCAAACAATGGGATATGCGGGTTTCTTATTCTTTGACATATTTTTAAAAATGAGGCGATTTTCTTTTTCCACACTTTAAATTTTTAAATAATACGAATGTACGCTGTTCTTAAGCAAACAACGCAATTCGATTACAAAGAATTTATTTGCATTTAACATAATATAGATATAAACATTTCAAATATGGGCATGATGTATATTGACAATGGAAGATATATTTCGTAAAAGAAAATATATGTTGACATTTAATACGTTTAATTTAAAATTTAAAAACATATGTAAAAAAGCCTCAACATTAAATTTTATAATGAAATTATAATTACAACATTTAAAAAAATGATTAAATAGGCATAAAACAATTTCTCCTAGGTACATTTACAGTTACATACAGAGCGCACTAAAAATTTGAAATTTTAAAATTCATATTCAAAATTAGTACAATAAGTATGGGCTAGGAGAAATTATTTTACTATCTTTAGTCCGTTTAAATATGTTTATTAAATTTTTATTACTTAAATAATCATTATCTGCTTTCCAATCTTGTGAGAGTGTGTGGAATTACAACAGATTTTAAACTAATTTCACAATGAGTTAATGACTTGAAATGGCGCCATCTGTCAGTAATGAGTTTTTAATTGAACGCAAAATTTACACTGAACAGATAAACAAATAATCAAGAAAGTGAGTTAGTATTGCATTGTCATCCAGTTCTGAATTATATTTACAGTTTCAAGGCTCTAGTTCATCGGGAAGCTGTTTTAAAATCGATTGCGAAATTTGTATCGAACAGAAAAACAGTTAATAAATGAAGGTTAATAAAATGCATCAGTTTGGCAAGAGATGAATTAATTTTAAGCTGTACTTACACACTTCATAACTATTGCAAATTACATTTTCACTTACAACTGTAACAAATTACAATTAATGTGACGATGAACAAAATAATGTAAAGATTAAATCAGTAGTTAAACTGCCTGAAAAAAAGTCCAAAGCGAAAAATCAATGTTATTCATGCTTGCTTCCAATACGGTTAAGTACTATAAGTTTTTTTAATCCTCTGTAGTTTTGTATTCCAAAAAATAATAAGATGAATAATTATACATATATAAGTATAAGGATTTCTTTTAATGCTTAAAATATATATATATAATTCCTGATTCAAAAACTCTTGTATTAAATAGGAATGCAGTGAATGCGAAAATATATACACGATGCATCCTTCAAAATAGCAAGTCATACTTGACATAATAGTAAAAGAGTAAAGATGGTAACCCACAAAAAAAAAAAAACCGAAACTGCCAATTACAAAGAATTAATTACATAACCCGAAGCGGTTTACCTGTTCAAAGGTTTGTACTCAAATATCAATGCTTTGCGATTAAAGCAAATGAGTTCTTTGAGGGTTACCATCCCAGGTTTGATTCAGCACTGATATGAGATCCCGTAATAGAACACACACATATTACTCGCAGGGATAGTTGTCGAGATAATTCTATTACGTAAAATTGAGTAACTTTGTATTTTGATATATCGAAAAATTTTCCAAACAAATTTCCGAGCAATGCGATTCTTCTCGACTCCGGCGAAACGTGGATTTAACGAATGTCCAGGGTAGGTGATGAATTAATTATTACTAATAAATAGACACCCAATCTGCAGCTGGCAATCTGCCACGATGCAATTAAGTCTCCCTTCATAATAATTTCCCAACATTCGGTGGAGAGTTTCCTTTCATCCCAAGAATGATTGTTCCGCAATTTCGGCAAGACAGTTATTCGAGATTTTATCACGCAAATGACAAATGCAAGTGATTAAAGATCTCTGTAGAAGTATCTTTCCTGCACGCTCACTAAGCGCACGGAGAAACCACCCGTCCAGGGTAACATGCAGCAGATTTTCGTGACAGAAAGGGAAGCTCTTAATTGGAAGATCTTTAAATTATGTCAAATATTTTGAATTATGTAGAAATTCATGACGCTACGTTGAAATTTAATTTTATTTGACGCAACGAAATAAAGGCTTTGTAAGTTCTAGGCTGGAAGCTGGTTGGTTTTGCAGTAAATAAAATTACCTAATGGAAATAATAAAATATCTGATGAAGGTTTTCAAATATTTTCAATTTACATTCGCCCAGCATAATTAAGAAGCATAAACCTGGTTGAATCTACTCACTTGTCAACAAGCGGGCGTGGTTTCCCCGCACTTTCTCGTATAGTTTCCAATAAACATCTCACACCCCCTTTTTTACTGCATGAAAAAAGGTAAGGCCGCGAATAACTTACATGGCACTGATGAGCAAGAGTTACAACAATATAAATCTTTGTCCAGAATCTAAAATTTTTACTGAGTCTATCTCAAAAATGTGTATATTGGATGCCTTTTGGGGCCGATTGGCACCAAAAATATTGCTGTAGTCACAAGACAACATATGGGATTACACGATTTAAGTCACTGCGTTTATGTTACGCGGCGATATTGCCATAGAAATAGTCCGCCCAGGGGATGCAGGATTAAAAGTCAAGTAAGTTCAATAACGGATAACAGCGCTTTATTTCACATGAAAACACGAAACGCAGCAAAAAATACACACAAAGCGTACACTATTCACCATCTGTAGAACAACCGGCAAACAGCAGATCACTATTAAACAATCGCTAAAACAAAAAAAGTTCAAAAAGAACTTGCCGGAGATTAACCACGAATTTCTAGATACTAAAAAGTCGTGGATCAACAGAGAAAATTCACTCAACTGCTTACTACCTTCATTCGATTGCTGACCCACTCTTGTCTGTGCGGATCCGCTTTTTACAACTTCCGCGATAGTGCATCGAATGTTCTAGAACAAACGGAGGAAATTGAATCCTAATGGAAATATCTCCAAAATTCGAGTAATTTCGGGTACAATACGAGAAAATATGTACGAGTACGTCATGTACAATACTAGAAAGTAACTTAAATGAAAATATTTTCTCATCGGCTATTTATGAATCTCTAATGTCAGATATGGGTAAAAATCTCATTCCAAAAACTTTCTTCTGAATATTTAAATTAGAAATAAAACGTAATATGTGACAGACCTCGATGAGGTATAAATGCTTTTGGAAATATTTTCATATTAAGTAAAGCAAATACTACATTTTAGTATTAACATTGTTCTGATAAGCATGTGTGATTCGAAATTCTTTCTATTAATGAATGTCTCAGCTAATCAACATCAAAGGTCATGAGAAGTATGAAATCCAGCCTTTAAAATTTATTCAACAATAGGGAACTTGTTTTTCACTAATATTAAACCTCTTTACGAAATTTATTTAATACCAGAGTTCCGATTTTTTCTATTTTTATCTCACTTAACAACGTTTTTAAAAGAACTTTTTGAACTACATACCTATAAACTCTAGCGAAAATATTTTCCGCTCTCATTGCCTCCTGCCTCATAAAAACAAATATAAAGTAAATAATTATCGCGGAAGGAGCAATAAAAAAAGTTAAAAGGTACACGATTACTTTTAAAATTAAGAAATGTGGCCGATCTAACAAAAAGTAACAGCCCTCCCCCCCGCAAGTTCTTTGAATATCCCACACACGCTTGTTCGTCGAAATATAAGAAAAGTTACCATTAATACGCTCCATGTTGACATTTTTCATTTAGGGCTTGGCGAGAGAAAATTAAAGAAAGAAAGAAAGAAAAGCGGAAGACATTTACACTAAAAATCACGCTCGAATTCTTTTCAGAACGTTTCAAAAATGTCGTCCGGAAAAAGAACAAGCGGGAATATAACCCAACCTCTCTTCTCTACCTCCGCCCCCCCCCCTTTCGAAACGACACCTCAAATATAGAAAACTTTAAAAAGTTGCAGACGAAAGATTAAGAAAGTAGAAAGGGAGGAGGATGGAAGATAGGTGAAGTGTTGAAAAAACTTTTCTTGCCACAAAGGGGGAAAAAAAAGTCTAAAAAATCTCAGAATAATAATAACAAAAAAAAAAAAAAAAAAAAAAAAAAGAAAAACTGGGAAAAAAGGGCGGGGATGGGAAGGGGGGAAAAAAACGCAGCTGGCGGAAATTGCTTAAGAAAAATCGCTCGTTTTAGCTTTAACTGCAACTGCACCAGTATTCTAAAAGAATCCGGTAGCAATTGCATTGTTACCACGAAACAAATAAAGAAGAGAAAGAAGACACAAAAGGGGGAAAAATAAATAAAAGTCAAAATTAAATAAATAAATAAAAAAACAGCCGAGATTTGGGGGGGAAGGGGATGAAAGCAATCAAATTGATTTTTGCATTACCATCTTTTTTGAAGAAATTCGACAATGCTTTGAAAAAGAAAGAACATTCGCAAAGAATAGGAAATTTTCTTCCCAAATCAGGGACATTTAAGAACTCAGTGAAAGGCGACAGACTCCCTGGTCGATTAGAATTCAAATTTGAGTGCACGTGTTGGGAGTTGCTAAAAGAAAAAGGAAGGCCTCATTTAGTTTAATTCATTAATTCAGAGTAGTTCGGTAAAGTTGATTTTCTAAACAAATCTCATTGAAAAAGTTAAAAAAGAAA
>JAPMOR010069667.1:4406-15650 GCA_026543865.1 Argiope aurantia | reverse complement strand
AAGTATATAAGAGGTTTAAAGAACATTCCGAGAGACAATTAATTAAATAATTAATTTTCCGTGAGTAGTTTTCTGACTCAAATTCTTAACTTTCTCAGCGTATAAAGTTTTCTCCTAAAATTTTGCTCTTATGTTTTGGCAACAGCTTTTATGTATTGATGTTCTTCAACAAGAAATAAAAAAAAATATTTCATTTGTCCAAGAAAGTTTTTTCGAGCCCTCGTGAGAATTTGAGCGATATTTTTATATTTTCTTTTGACCATTGTTATACCACTATTTTAAAACGAAAAAGAATTATTCTTGAAAAAAGAAATTACAAAATAGTGATAGAAATTATTTAAAGTCTTAGCTTTACATAGCAAAGGATTATCTATAAATGCCATTATTTCAGGTTTGTCTGCGCTGCATTTTTTAAATAATTGATATCTATTAAAGGGATGACATTTATACAAATAGTTTAATTTCGTATACGCTGAAGTGGCTGCTGTCGACGTACAATATGCCTAATCATTTAGGAGCCATGCCTAGTCATTACGAACATTTCTTTGTTTTATTTTTTCTTAAGGAAAATTAAGCTACAACTTTATTGTTCTTTGAAATCAAAAATCAGTTGAAAGTTTAAATTCAACCCATTTGTAAACTTTTATTATGATATCTGACATAAATAAATATTTCAACTTTGCAAGTTTGATTTTATAATAAGAGAATATCAGACAAAGTAAAAACTTGCTGTTTATAGGAAATCAAAAATAGCAGTTGGTAATTAAAATTCAATACATTTTAAAGTGCTCCCTGTAAGCCCATCCAGAAACAAGAGGAATATGTAAGTGTTATGATAATTCATCCCTCTGGCGTAAGCATATCTGGCATCCCTTTTTTTTTAATTACAGGCAATCATCCAATAATCCCGTTACCACAGAACTAAGCCGCATAGACATGGATTGCTGTTACTGGCTGTTATGCTCATTAACTATTCAGTTTTTACATAAGAAAACCCCGGTCAAGAATCTTCACACTGTGGGGAAAAGGCTAGAAATCTTTTCCATCATTTCTTTTAATATTTTTTAATTGGAATTTAATATTGTAAATTGGAATTATTCGATTATTTTTAATCGGATATTGTTATATTGAATTGAAATTACTATCCATAGTGAATCTTCCATTATTAGTTTTTTTGAGTTTTATACGTTCTTTTAAATAGTGCTGAACAGATCCTATTTTCCCAAATATACATATATTGTTTTGCATCCTTCCGAATCTGTAGAAAAATTTAAGGAATCTTCCAATCCCCGAAATTATTTGCACTATCATTGGAACAAATATTCTTTTACAACTTTTGGTTCCGGTACGAATTCATATGTTAAGAATCATTTGCACATTATCCATCGATCACACGTCTGCATAGTCATCTCTATTCTAATTTCCTTCTTTGACATTTGGAATCATATTGGGACTACAATACCTATTTGGTCTTTCTATATAGCCTTTTTAGCATATTCATCTGCTCTCTCGCTTTTGCATATTACGATGTGAGCCATAATCCATTTGTCAACTTTATCTTATCTCAAGTTTTCTACAATTTTCCAGAATTCTTTGTTTTTGGTGTTCATGGATGTCTGCACCCTAATGGCATAAGCATTTAAACATGTTTGGTGTAATGCATTAAAGGATGAAAATATGCGTATCTTAAGTTCATCAACGTTAGTTAGTAACGGTGAAATAACTCTGGTAACACTTGCTCATACTGAGCATTATGATTGTATTAATCTTTCAGTTATTATTTTTGATTACCAATGGCCAACAAGAAAATATTTTGCCTCTTTTTGACAACTCTAAAATTTTCAGATGTTTATTTTTGTACTGCTAAATATTGTATTTGCTAAATATGAAAAATAAATAAAAACTGTAAGACAAATGACTTCCTGCATCATTTAAATATATATATATATATATTAAATTTGCTGTCACAAGCTCATTTTATCTATGTTTCTACGCCCACACATTGAGATCTTTGATTCATCAACAAACAATAACAGAATGCTCTCTCTATTTTATATTAAGCAAATAGAAAATTTCTTTTATATTAAGTATACAGAAAATTTCATACTTTACCAGGATAAAATTTTTCATTTTCCTCTAAGCTATTTCCGAACAGTGTCATCCATATTTTTCGTTATCTATTGCGGATTTCATCGAAAAGGCTATGCATAAGAAATTGGGGATTTCAGCGCTGTCAAAGGGAAATCTATCATTCAAAGAAGGCTATAGGCTGTCACTCGTTGCAGTGCATGTAGAAATGCAAAAAAAAAAAAAAGTTGTTGAAAATCTTTTAGCAGTTTGTTCCAGAGGACTAGTTTTAGCCTCTTTTTGATATGATAAACATTATTCTGTTTCCGTATTCTAATATATTACATGCAAAACAGCATTTTGACATCCTTTCAAGAGAATTTATTTAAATATTTGAAGCTTTGATATATCTTGGTAACAACATTTTTGAGGCATTTGTCGACCAAATGCTTTTCAAACACTTTTACTGACTTTGACTGGCATTATGTTTGTGCTGATGGAATTTTATCATTGATTTTCTAAACACTATTAGACTAGAGCATTAAACTGTTATAACATGAGTTATCAATGATAATATTTGTTATAAATTATGGTTAAATATTAATCTATTATTTAATATATGGATATTTTCAAAGCATAATTATAAGTTAATTTTCTGTTAAATTAAATTATGATTTCACTTCAAAGCCACCATTTGACAGTAAGCTTAATAAATGAATTAAATCATGATTAAAAAGAGGAAAATAATTTAAATAAACACAAACCAAATTTTATACACTATGCGTGCGTACCTTCCAACAGATGCGTATGGCCGTGGTGGCCTGGTGGTAAGGTCACAGTTTCCGAATTGGAGGGTTTCTAGTTTGATATCCTATATCCAAGATATCCGATATCCGTAAGTGGATCTGGTGCACGTTAAATCCTTCGAAGCCAACGGTCCTTCCTCTGGTGTGGTGTGGACGTTTGGAGAGGGAGGGAGTGTGCCTGCTCAGGTGTCGTCTTCGTCATCTGACGGCTTTTCAAAATTACGAGGTCCGTCCCAAAGCCCTAGTGTTGCTTTATAACGGGACATTAATATAGCTAAACTAAACTAAACTAAACAGCAAGTGCGCCATCTATAATAACATGAACGATCATACGTTATCATAAAATATCAATTTTAAGGGGTTTATTATTAAAATTATGCAGTGACTAGGTGAAGACTAACAACTACGATTATTATAAACACTTTTTATCTAAGAAGGAAGGAAAATACAATGTAATCATAAAAGACTAACAATATAGTATAACCGAAGCAACTATCAATTCAGAAATAAACAATATGAAAATTAACTTTATAAAATTTTTCCTGAATCTATATAATAAAATATACATTGTATTTAGAGAGCGCTAATGCTGCTACAACTAAAACACAAATGAGCTTAACCAAAATAGAATAATAATAATTTTACATTCAAAATTCAAAAAGAAAGATAAAATGAATCCGGCCCGAAGACTTTTTCAAGGGTCACCCTCAGGCAAGGATTCAAACCAGGGATTTTTTCTGTGAAGGGTCTGACTCTCGTCCAACCAACTCACCCTTCGTGACCCGAAAATCCCAGAAAATTGATAATTTTCTAGATAAGGAAAACAAAAGTAAAAGATTCAAGAGAGGAAAAGGTAGAGGAGGCAATTTTGATATAGTAACTGAGGAATTTCAACATAATAATGAAAACATTCTTAAAATTAAGAAATATCTATTCGGCTTTAGGAAAAATAAAATTAGATGGTTCATTAATAACAAATTTGAAGATTTAGAGTTTAAAAATTCATTCACTAAATTCATAATTCTGGATCTAATCAAATTCAAGCTGAATATAGGAAAAAACGATTTACTATTTAAAAATAAAAGTAATTTAAACAAAGAATACTGTGTGGTGAGATTTTTGGATATTTACTTCGAAAACCTTGGGTTACCAAAAATTGTGCACAACAGTAAATAATTTTTTCCTTTAAAGGATAATGCAATAGCTTGAATAACATTTAGTTATTCAGCAACTTTAAGAAAAAGAATCTGTAACTATAATTACTATAGTAAAAATTTAAATAAGATAGATAAGACAGATTGTAATTGCAGCAAAGACATTTATAAAGATTATATAGATGCTGACAAAGGACATATTATAACAGGGAATTTGAAAATTATAGAGTCTAGCTCTTTAAGAAATTTGATGGAGAGGGGAACAAAATTTAGATTGAGAGAAAGAGTAAACATTAAAAAATCTTAATTTTTATCAGGCAAGATTTGGATATTTTTATTTCCAAATTATCTAGGAAATACCATTGGCCTCCATAGGATTTCAAAATGAAAAGTAAGGATTTTAGAAGAAATTAAAACAAAATTGAATGCAGATAACACTAGAACTAAAGAACGAGGAATTTATTTCAACAAAACATTGAAAAAAGAAATAAAAAATTTAAAAAACAGATTTGTTGTTACAAAAATAGATAAATCGGCAAATAATTTCGGTTTAATTTGTAAATATTATTATAAAGAACTTCTAATTAATGAATATAATTCCAATTCAACTTACAAATTAAATAGCACCGGCAAAAAGGAATTGGATAAAAGGATGCTGGCTTTCGCTAAAAGAACTAAAATTAAGACTTGCTCTTTAAACTACCCTTACCTATTCCCAACAATAAAATTTCTTAAAAAACCAATAAAATTTAGATTTTTAACTTGTAGCACCGGTAGTTACAATTACTATACTGGTTACTAAACATTTCTTTAAATACTTGAAAATTGTCTTAGACAAAATTAAAGATGAAGATAGTTTTATTATCAATAGTAATAAAGATATCTTGGAATTTCTAAAAAATAACAATATTTATAAGCTTAATACTTATGATTTTGAAAATTGTACACTAATCTACCTCATGAAAAGTTAATAGAGGTCTGTACTATTATATATGACGAATATTTAAATAGAGATATTATTACAAAAAGTAATTGGCTAGAGTTGTGTAAATTTAATATTAAAGAAAACTATGTTTTTAATGGAATTAATTTCTATAAACAAATAAAGGGGATTCCAATGGGAACAGCCTTTTCAAGTGCGTTAGCCAATATTTTCCTACATTATGATGAAAAAGAAATAATTAAACACAACTTAGTACTAGGCTAGAGATACATTGATGACTTAATTTTGTTAAATTTGGATAATCCTAGTGATGTTATTAATTGTTACCCAAAGGATTTAGTTTTGACACAAACAAACAAAAATCAACTTAGAGCTAATTATTTAGATTTAAATATTGAAATTAAAGATGGTAAAACTTTAATAGGTATTTTTGATAAAAGGGATGATTTTAACTTTAAAATTATAAAACTTAGTAACTACCATTCTAATTTACACTCTAAAATTTTCAAAAATTTGATTTTTTCACAATTTAACAGAATTAAAAAAATATGCAATAATAAAAGTTCGTATATTTTAGCAACAAACAATCTCATTGAAAACTTAACTATTAACGAATTCCCCAAAAACTTTTGCAATATAGAGGTTTTGATAAGAGAAGGACTGTCTGATTTCTGACTTCCTCCAGTCTGTTGGCTTTGAGTTATGACTCAACAGATGGCGCTTCAACTTTGATGACGTTACATTATGACAAAACTTAGTAAGCATATATAGCTGTTAACGTGGAAAATTTAATTTTAGTTCAATTTAACGAAGTGCATTTGCTCTAATAAGTTTATACCTCACATTGTCTTTTGGAATTATAATTTCAATTAGTAAGTACTTAGCTTTCTGGTTTAAATTATTTTGGTTCTTTTTTCTTGGTATTTTGTGGCGTGATTTGCTGTGTTCTTTTCTGGATTGTTTTTTGAAAATGTTTTTATTCTTGTGATACTAATTTTTGTCTCCAAAACCTCAATTTTCTGGGAATTTCGAGTCACGAAGGATCAGTTGGTTGGATGAGAGTCAGACCCTTCACCGAAAAAATAACTGGTTTGAATCCTTGAATGAGGGTGACCCTTGAAAAAGTCTTCGGGCCGGATTCATTTTATCTTTCTTTTTGAATTTTGAATGTAAAATTATTTTAATTCTATTTTGATAGTATAACCGAAGATAGTTGAATTGGGTGAAAACAAAATGAATGAAACTGCCAACATTTCAAATTGAAATATTTACATTTGAAATATAATACTGTAGGGATATTATGGAAATAAAAGCTTTGAAATATAGATATAAAAAATCAAGAAGTCAGTTTCATATTCGTGTTTTAGTTGGAAACTACGCAAATATACTTCAGAATGCTCCAAATGTATATAGTTCTCGCAAATCTCACAACTAAGCCTTGTGATTTTAATGGGTTTCTAATTTTGATGGAATTGCATCTTTTTCACCTGATGACACATCGTTCATTTCTTGAAAGTATAGTATAGGGGTCTTCGCTTAGCTCTTTGCTAGGAACGTTTGGAATATTCCGACTGCGAATAATGCCTAACCTACTCAGTTTAATTATATGTAGTCTTAATAAATTTATAGTCTATTCAATCTGGACAATATTATTCCCTTTTACAAAAAATTCGCTTCACCCATAGATACCATACATATATTAGTAATCTACATTTCCTTCTCTACTGAGAAATAACACATATCAACTGCAATACAATCAATATAATCTAACAAATCTTATTAAAAAATTTATAAATAATATTTAATCTGAAAAAAATTCTATAAAGCCTAATATTATTTAAAAAAATGAGATTAATTCTAGGGCAAGATGGGCTATCGAAACAAACGTTATTTTCTATAGAAGATAAACTATGTGAAGTTTTACATTTAACTATGATAGTATTATATATCTATAGGATTTAATACCTATAGAATGAATTAATACTTACTTCTGCTAATAATAAAGATATATGTGCGTCAATGCCGGTGTTTTACAGAGTAGATCGTTTAACTTATAACTACTAAATTTAGCACATTAAACGATACATTATATAAGCTTGAAGCGTGGAAATCTGCATGTTTGAGTGGCTTTTTAAATCATAATTCGTATTTTAATTACTTAAAATTAACAAATGTTTAGAAATTTTTTTCAATAACCACCAAAAATGCACAAAATTCAATTTTATACCATTGATTTGACTGAAATTATATATAAACGGTGTTAAATATGAATCAGCTGATAATCTCTGTATTTAGTAATATGAAAATTTGAAAATATCGAAATAAGTAAATATGTATTTTTTTTTCTTTTCCTATATATCAGTGGTAATGTATTGTAATTCAAGTGAGATTTCGATAAATGTTGTATATATTCTTTTCTGTATTATAAATTGAGATACTTGTTTATTTATTTCTATTCTTTTTAACTGGAATGCCGCTTCGCATTTGTTTGGGAGGGGTTTTAAAACCTAAAAGGTAGAAGTGAGAATAAAAAAATAAAATTATTATAAATGCATGCAATTCAGTAGATGGCTTGAAAAACTTATTGATTTATATAGTTCGATCACGGGTTAAAATATGCTTTATATCATTCCAAGCTAGAATATCTTTTTATATTCTTTCTAAGTAATAATATGAATGCGGAACAGTTCTGAATGTTTTTTTTATTTAAAATACACCATTCTTTACAAAGTTGCAATCTATAAGAAGCATTTTATTTATCGTGTTTGTATACAGAATTTATCGATATTGTTAGATTGTGCGCCTAATGCGAGGAAAGGAAAATGCCATTCTCTTTCTGAATAGCTTTTCTAATATTTTCTTAGATTTCGAATAAATTAATAGCTTTCGTATATCGCAACTATTCTGACATTTTCAACGTAAAAACCTCAATGAAGGACTCAATATTTATTGATGTACTGCATAGAGGCAGTATTTAAAATGAATAATATACTAAACAAGAAAAATATCGGGCCGAAAACCATATTTACTACTTTCTTCTCCGTAAACATTTTGAAGATAAAAGTGGACTGATAACATTAAATGGAAGCTTGTTGTTGGTATAGTAGAGAAAAAAAACAGTAGAGACGAAGAAGCAAAAATGTAGCTATTGAACTCGATAAAATGTAGGTCCAAATCTTTTTTAACGCTATTTATTTTTTCCATTTGCGTCTAGCGTTTCTACAGATAGCACATTCTATTTCAGGAATTGATTTTCAATAACTCTTTTACTTTCCATTTGCCTTCCCCGTTTTTACCCATTCTGTTTTTTTCTGTTGTTGACTTTTTTTCTGTTTTTATTTATTTTTTTACTAATATATTTTGCTTCCCTTACCGCTGTATACTTTATTCTTCCTCTTCTGCTAGAAATCGAAATTAAACGTCCTAAAAGTGCCTCGGCAAAAAAAAAGGAAAAAAATATTTATCTATCTAGTTTTTACGAATCTATTTTATAAAATGGGTAATCGCTTTAAATCCTTTACTTACTTAATAAGAATTCTGCAATTGTGGGCATTTATACAAGAATACTTTGAGACGGCAAATAGACAGCTATAGATTTTAAGAGTACCATAACTTTAAATGGGTTCTATAGAATTCTGAATGGTTATTTGATATCTAGGACTTAAACTTACACAGTCATGTTGCCTTTGAGGTATATTATAGTTAAATGTACTTTTATATCGAAATCGAGAATAGTATTCTATAAACTTATATAATGGGAAATTCAAAAGGACAAATTGGTCGGCTCTGAAATGTAAGTGGATGAACCAGACTTTACTCTTTATTATAAGTTTAAAATAATAGTTTATATTGGAACTGAAAATGTATAGAAGTCTGAGATGAAATAAAATGTCAAATCGGTGGATTTAAGAGTTCTGTAATTTTAAAAGTGGATTCTATGATATCCGAACTTTTATTGAACCTCTAACTTTGGGTTCATTGTGGTTAAAAGTGCTATTTCATTAAAATCAAGAATTATTAACATTCAATAGTAAATGCTAACAAAAATAAACCCAGGTCTCTAAAGTACATCGAACTTGATTTTTATTATATATTCAATCATTTCTATATCATGTATATTTAAGGAAATAGTTTGAATGAAATTTAGGAATGCATCAACATCTTACGTAATTGCAGGCTTTCGAACTAGAATAAAGAGATAATATTTTAACGTAAAGATACTCAAATGAAAATATTAATTTAAAATACTGTGATCTGAGAATAACAATTTTGACTCTATCAATGCTGAAAAGTCTCAAACATCCGTTCAACGAAGTCATGGCGGTCGTCCGAGATAATTGGATATATCTACAAAATTCTCAGTCCCCTCCTTTATTTCTTTTCTTTTGTTCGTTAAAGACGTTGTTCCAAATGGGAGTGATGGAAAGGTTACTGAGAAATCCCAAAGAATGTCAGAGAATACATTTGGCTAATAGCCATCAATTAAGCGGGGATATCTTTTGTATATTAACACCATTAAGACTATTGGTTGCCATTGCTGTTTTTTGATTTTTTTTTCTTTATAAGAGACACTCGGACTTCTTATATTCTGAGGTATTGAATTTGAATACCGCTTGAAATGATAAGATTAATTATATATATAACAGAAAATATTGATTTATTGTGAGGGAAATCTAAAAATATTGAACATACAAATTTATCTTGTTTTACAAATGGTTGAATATCGTGAATAAATTGCCGCATATATTCTACTATGTTAAAAATTAGATATAGTGTCATGTGTATCTAAATGTTTTCTTATACAGCTAATTGTTTTAAATTAGAAATACTAAATTTAACTACAAAATATTCAAAAATATACTGAATAAGGCTTTAAAAATTCTTCTGTAATTAGAGATTATATTATTGGTTGTTTTTATTTAATTTCCGATAATGTTTTCTTCTATGATCCGAATTTCTAACAATTGAAATATTTTTCAAATTACAAAGTGCTTATCGAAAAAAGAAGCTAATACATTTCCAACTACGAAATACATGCAACATCCTTTATTTCCTTTCTTTTAAGATATATATAAATATATTGCAATCGGCAAAAATTATGAATTGGTGATTTTAAAGAATCTCCGTTTCTTTTAAATCAAAAATCACATTTTTGGCTTTAGTCTGTTTGTCTGTGAAAACGATGTCAAAAACGTTTTCAATTATATTGATGAAATTTGATTTAGACCAAACTTTTAGATTTAAATCAAATATTAAATGAAGTCTGTCTGGCTGAATGTTTCAATGAAAGGGAACTTAATAATTTCAAAACATAAAGTGCTTGATCAGTAACATTGATACACATTTTACTTTAGTTACACTAAGTTCCGTTTTAAAGCAACACTAGGGCTATTTTGAGATGAACCTCGCAATTTTGAACCGCCGTAAGATGACGGGGACGACACCTGAGATGGCACCTCCCTCTCCAAACGTCCACACCACACCAACGGAAGGACGTTTAATCCCGAAGGATTCAACGTGCACCGGACCCACTTACACGACAGTTCTTCGGTGGAATTGGGCCTCGAACCTGAAACTCTCGAGTTCCAAATGCGAGATCTTACCAACGGGCTACCGCAGTCCTAAATTAATACACAGGTTTAGCATCTAAAATGCATTCTTATTAAATTTTGAATTAAATCTATCAAACCTTATTCTAAATTTGGATAAATTTTTTGAAATCAAAAGTTTGACTATCTGTTTGAACGTTTGCATGTATTTAAACACAATGACTTATACCTATAAAACAGTATATAATCATGTAACTATATTGTAGTTCATAGTCAGATTTTGGTTTCGGTCGGAGAAAGGTATCCAACATACATATTTGCCTAACAGATTCTGTAAATATCCTAGATTTACACCAAATATTTATGTCCGTAACTGTTGTTCGTCAATGACTAGCAAAGTATTTCCAGTTTTATCGGGCAGAAATAGATAAGAACTTTATTGGAGAATACACGAGAAAGTCTAAAATTTTCACCTTAATTAGTTCTGCTACTGACAACGTCACTTCTTAGAATTTAAAAGTCAGTGACATTTGTTTCCTAATAATGAATTTGAATCAACTTTTGGCATTATTTAAAAAAAAAAATTAAAAGACTTTTAACAACTTAATCCATTTATTCTCATCAACATTTACTGAGGTTTACTAGTAAAAGTAAAAGCAAAGAAATTTTTATTTTAACAATTTTACAACTTGTTGCGATTGGGGAATTATTTTTCCTTTTTACAC
>JAPMOR010069662.1:18218-30240 GCA_026543865.1 Argiope aurantia | reverse complement strand
ATTTCATTTAATAAAACAAGTGGTATGGATTGACCGTCTGTCTGTCGGTGCTTTCGAATGAATATAAATCTGCTGATTCAAAAGCGCAATGACATGATATTTGACATTAGATTGGTATGTAGATTATTATGATCTGTGCAGGAAGCAACAGGACGAATGTTGTTGGAAACGTTTCTTTAATAATCACATTCACACACTTAAAACAAACACAAAGACAAGACATTCGCGCGCGCGCTTCACAGTTCAGAATCCCATCTCCTTCTCATTACAATCGCAATGCATTATGGGATGAAATATGGGGTGGCCTAAACAGGCATCGCCATCTAGTATCCAAAAGAGAAGATAAGTGTAATGCAACTGCTACAACATTTAATTTGGTAATCAGAAAAATCGATCTATATCAAATTTGTGTTTCAGTTAATCTCAAAAAAGTAGTCCAAAAGATATATTCGGTTATCTGGTACTTGTGCAATAACTCATATCAGCGATTAATCGGGAAAAAAAATTTCAAACAGACCGCATATTAAGGGTTCGTTCGTACCTATTATTCGTCAAATGGTCAGTAATACACAAGTACCAGTTTTCTTCATTACACTAGAAAGCACGTAACACTCACTTTCGGAAACCTGAAAATAAAAATCTGAGCACTCAGTACGTACACAGCCTTGCCAAAAGTCCATAAGTGTATATTGAGGTAGTATTTTTATTAGAGAAAGATTCAAGGTGATCATTTACCTTGTTTTCAAGGAACCAACCTGTTTTCATTTTAAAAAACAATAATTAGTCTGTAAATATCCATTTATAAGTAAAACACAAACCTAGTTATACAGAAATCGATAGCAAATTTAATTGACCAAGATTTTTAGCATTCTAAAATATTAATAAACTAAAACTGTTTTTACTAAAATTACAAATTTAATTACAGGAAGTATTTCAATGCAAAGACAGCATACCAAAAATATCATTGATCCAACTTTTGTTTTTGAGATATCGTGTACTCATACACATGAACAAGTAAGTAAAAAAATCTTATCTTTCCTTTATTTTGGGTCAAAATGTCTTTTTAATTTACAGTTTAAGCGTAAAGATCACATACTGAAATCCATTCTTCAAGTTTGAGCATTATATTTCGCATAGATAAACTGACAGTCAATTAACCCTTTGATCAACTTTTTATCTAAAACTTTATATACATACAGAATTCCAATCATAAAAATGCGTGTTACATTTAATCCATTCAGTTTATTGCGCTTGTTGATTGATTTTGATCCCTTTCATGTGAATAGAAAGATAAATAAAATTTCCTTTAGGGCTTTAATCTAAAGTTTGAAACAAATTATGTTTTTGACGATTTGATTGATCGCATACAAATTTTTGTCTATCTAATAACTTCCGGTTTTGTGTTATCGTTGAAGACAGACATAATTCCGGTAATTCCATAAATTACTGGATTTCATAGAAATCTAAAATATGGAAAACAACAAAATCATAATTTTGAATTACTTCAATGGTTAAAGCTCTTAACTCCTATACAAAAAAGTAAAAATACGACATTAACAATATTCACACAATAAAAACGCCAAATATCTTGTTTTCAATAATCATCGGATCTATGAAAGCGGAGAAACAGCAATCAAATTAGCAAAGCAGTTCCTGAAAAGAAAAAGCACTAGTTTTTTTTAATCATCTATCTAGTACTAAGAATTATTTTCTCTCTAGTACTAAGAATTACTTAGCAGAAACATGAAACTAATTAAATTTCATTGACGTGAAGTTTCAACGAATGTTAGACATCAAAGATAGCATTGCTCTTACTTTATGAATTTCCTTTAATGAGTGAAAAAAAAAAACGATAAAGGCATTTCTTTTTTAAAAATAAAAATATGTTTTGCAGTTCATGTTATTTTAATGAGCTTCCCAATGGAAAAGAATTAAGTTTTCAATCATTGGGTTCGGAATTATTTGAAATTGCAAAAAATGAATATGGGAGATTATAAAAACACGCACGATCGATACAAGTTTTTTTTTAAGATTAATTAATTACTTTTTGTTTGTATTGAAGTCTAGCCGGGCATAGGAATGTTTTGAGTGCTTTTTTTTTAAAGATTTCTTTCTTTTTTTATTTATGATAAAAAATTGCGACAAAATGTTATTTTCCCTAATGGGTTTATAAATACCTGCAGGATTCAAAATACAAAGGTGCATCATAATTTAAAAAGCAATCATTGCAAATTTTTTTTTTATATTTACCTGAAAATAATTTGAATATTAATTTTTATGGAAATGTGCCAAAAATGGCATCTGAAAAACTCTAAGTACCTAGCTTTTTAGATTTTTTTTTTTTTTTTTTTTTTTTTTTTTTTGTATTTATAACCAATGTGAAATGAAAAAGTTTTCTTCCAGAATGTTAAAATTAAAAACAACATGAACTAGAACGATTTTGCCATTTGTCAGGAAACTAAATGTTCTAAAAAAAGTTCTTAATCATAAGCATTTTGTCATTCGCAATTTTTTGTTCGAAATCTACAAAATAATTCTGCTAAATTTGATTTGCTTTCGTATATCCCTTATTATTCTTCTCTTCATATTTATATTCAACCAAGTAAGATTTAGTTTCTCTAAATTTACGTACCGTTTCTTATAATGAAATGATAACTTGAAATGAAGTTCCATATTTTTATCCGTGTCTAGATACAAGAACAAAATTCGAGGTAGCATACTTGTCTCCTAATTCTTTTATCACACCCATAAAACAGACATTTTATCTAAACGGCGGATATAGCACATTCCACGGCTGTAAATGCAGCCGTTGAATGTACCTACTATATCTGAGGCTATACTAACGGATCTTCAGTGATTCTCAAGCTCCAAAACGAGATTCCGCCATGATAACAACCTAGTCTTATTATTGGGAATTAATTAATACTTTTACGAAATTTGAAAATAATTTTTCAACTTTTTGATGAGACGTTACTTAATTAAATGTTTTTAAAAAAATATATATTTTAGGAAAGTAAGCTAATTTCATGAATAAATTTTGAATTTGGAAATTCTTTTAATATTTGCATAATAGTAAAGTCATCCAAAAAATGAAATCGATGAGCAGTAATTGCTTTAGATGTAAAAAATGTCTATTTTCCTTTCATTCTGAAATGGCTACAAAATTTTAATCATTTTTTCATACGTTTCTTCAGTTTTCAAATGGTTCAAAATCATGAATTCCATTCTAAAATAATCTTAGATTTTTTATTAAACGGAGTAAAATATAAATAAAGTCATCTAAACCTAAACATAGAATAAAATTTATCTTGAAAAATTAGCTCTGATATATCTATATTACTAGAAATCCTCAAACTATTATTAAAAAAAAGGCCTCTTTCCTAAGATGACATTCCTTCTTAAAATAGATACTTTTTTAATAGCTGATTAAATAAATCTAATAATTAGTAAAAATTTTAGAAAAAACATTTAAGAACAGAAAGAATAAAAGGTAGATATGTTATCAGTTTTTACATTTTCTCCTAAAATCAGAACATGAAAAGAAATCAGTAAATCTTGCTTTTAGCATTGACTGTCTTACTCAACAACGCATCATTTATTTATTATGTATAATAAATTGTGACTGTCTGCGCTTAATAGATTCCTGTTCTTCGATTTACTATCCTAAGAGATTTCACTACGTAAATAAAAAAAAGATTAAAAATGCAGATTATATCAATGAATTTAATCGATAAAAAAGCATTTAGAAAGGCATTTAAAGTCCCATTTCAATCTTATAAATCTGAATGAGAATCAGCCGGAAAAAAATAAGCATATTTATATGTATATGTTAGCTTCGCTAATGATTATCTATTTATATTGGCTCTAAAATTCTCAATTTATCACTGGAATCTCTTTTAAGAAATTTTATTTTCCATGTAATATATAGAGAAATTTAAAAACAAGACAATCAATATTGGTTTATCTTTTCACATTTCAAAGTTAGGTGAAATATGAAAGTATAGAATTATTAACAAATTAAATTTAGATATTAACAAAATACTATAAATTGAACTCATGTCGTTTATTAAAATTTGTATCTATATATCTGGTTAATATATTTATAATAAACTTCGACTTTTAGAAATTTTCATCGACTTCCTAAACCGCATGTTTCTAAATTCTGACCGATTAATTAATTCCATCAGAATTCACTAAATCGTTACGTACATTTATTTTTTCAATTTACATTTGAATATGCATTTATAAATTCAATACAGATCATCGTTTGGAAAGTGCAATGTATTTGTAGAAGGTTATTTTTAAAATTCAAATTACAAAATGATTCTACATTTTAATCAATGGCGAAGAATGAGATAGTTATTTTCATTTTCATTTTACAGTCTTTATAATGTATCTCATTTACTCTGCGAAATAATTTATTTCGGAAAAATTCTATTTTTATTAAAATCTTCATCTATAATCTTTGTATCTTATATATGTTCCATCCTTTGGGAAAAGCTGATTTAAATAAGAAAACAGGGAGAAAATAAATTGGCAATTAGCGTAGTCGATGGTATGCTAGGAAGTATTGATCAAAATATTTATATATTTTTTATGAATACGTTTATATAGACATAAATTAGGCAAATAATTATGTTTAGAAGATAGTATTGATTGATTTACAACAGAAATGCTTGATTGCAATGCTGCTTGTGATATCTTGTATAAAATATGAAAGAATCAATGATTGTGCGAGTCGTTGATTACTAAACCATATTAAACATCTTTTAATTGCATCTTCTCTTAATATCACTGTTTTAGGCTTATTTTAGACTATTTGCTGTATCAACGACAGTCATTAAAGGAAACAATTACATTTTCTTGAAATGTCTATTTATTGGTCTAAAATAAAGTCAAAAGCTTCATGATTCGATCAGTTTTGATCACAAAAGAGTTAACTACATTTTGTTTAAAATGCTAGTGCGTCAAAAATATATTATTAAAGGTTATAAATGGAACCTAAGAATTTAATTTAAATTTAGATTTAATATTTTTTACAGAAAAAAAATTTATTAATTGAAATAAAGGAAAACATGATTTTTTATGTTGTTTACAGCATTTTTCAATTCCTACCATTAGTTAACAGTCTCCCTATATATATATATATTTATATATTTTGTTCAAATTTTCAATTGTTAATAAAATACTTTTTATTCATCCATTCAAGTTCAAATACATTTTTTTAAAAACTGGTAGTGGATGATACTTGGTATTAATGCAGTTTTTTCAAATATTAATTCATTAATTAAATTTAATTAATTTTTAATACTTTAAATAAAGTTTTAGCAGTTTGTAATGAAAATTGAAAGCAATAGGCAGTAGCTCAATCGATAAAATGCAAGGATTTAAGTATTTTTCACGTGAAGTTGAAGAATGCGAGTCCAATTCTTGCAAAAATCTATAATTTTTTGATACTTATTTAATAAAAAGTAACTAAAATAAACATTTTCTTTGTTGACCTAAGTAGGAATTGAATTTGGTCCTATTTTTTCTTTTAATTCTATATATATATATATATATATATATATATATATATAACATTATTTGTTGTGAAGCAGAATGCAGTTTGAAGACAGTGAAGAGATTTGCTATTTCGTGACATCGTTTTATTTCAGTTTTATTTCATTTTTAAGAAGCAGGCATATGTACAAGTGATGAGCACACAGATCGACACAGAAAAGGAATGAGGAAAAAGCTGTTGGGCATTTTATCCCTGGTCTTATATAACCTATGATTTTGATAGGGAAAATATTTCTTCATAGCGTTAATATATTACGAGATTTCGATAGGGATTTTCGTTACACACGCAGAGAAGGCAGGGGAAACACAGGGAGATTTTAAAAAAGAATTTGCCTCATCAGCGGTATTTTGCCTCTTCACGCGGAGTGTGGGAAAGTTATTTTAGCTGATTCTGCAATTTAACAAAGCTTCTCTTGAATTAATTAAGTAGAGACAGTGGATCACGAAATAAGAGAATATTTTAGAATAAAGTTACTATGGGCTAAATTAAGATAAAATCTTGAAAATTAATTTAATTGAAATTAGAGTTAAAATATCATTAGATATATATATTACTTGTTTTTTTTTTTTAGTAGGAACTGTCTGTGAGCATAAATATACCCTCAAGATATACGAAAATATTTATTTAATACTAATAATAAGAATAACAATTTATTTACGAGCAAAATGTGAAACTGAATTGATAATACTTTTAACGAATTGTGCAGAATTCCAAACGATTTTTTGATATACATTGAAATTGATTAATTTTTAACTGAAATGCTGCTAGCTTGGAAAAAGAAACTCCTCTTCAGATGATAAATAGAAAAAAAAATTAAAACGAAATGATAAATAAATGATATTTTTTTTTATCCAAACAAGACCCAAATGCTTTTATTGAATGCTGTAGAAATTAGCAATTGATTTTCGATTAGAGTGGACAGTTTGTACTAATATAAACATTTCATTTTTGACGCTAGTGCATTAATTGCATCTAAAAAATGATGTCTTTCCACACCTCATGTTAATAAGTGTCATTTCACTGTAAATTGAACGACTATCATATTCATAGTCATAATCGAAAATATATTCTGACATATACCAGTGATTTTAAAGGGTTCACTGCAAAAACAATACTATTTGATGGACTTTAGTATTGAATAGTGTACAAAATTTGATTGGTATATAATGGTAATTTTAAGATATTTTAAGGTGTGTTTTTTTAGAAATACCGAAAATAATTACTTTATAATAATTTCTGTTCTCCACTGAGGCAAAAAATGCAGTTAAAAAACTGGATGAAATTTATTAATACAAACAGGTTTATTTTATGAAAGTATAGAAAACTTCAAGACCTTCAAAACTAATTTCACTTTTAATTTTGAAGCTCAATGCCAATAAAATGTTTGCTGATTATAAGGATGTTAAAATTATGCACTGAATATTTGTAATATGAACGATTCACAGTGACAAGTGAGAATGAATGGTTTCTTAGGAATATTAAGTCAAATATTAAAAGGAATACTAAATGGCCATATTTAATTATAAACGGTTAAAAAAATTTGTAATTTGTCGTTGTGGAGTCTTCTAAGGCCGGAATTTGAAGCCTTCAACCCTATCGTCATCAGCATTATTTCAGCCCTAACAATCTGCTTTCATCTTTTTACTTTATTGAGAAAAAAGTCTAAGAATTGAAATAGCCAAATATCTGACCTCAATTTTTTGAGAAATTTTTATCTTTTATAATTCCTGAACTAAAAGAAAAATCATTGCATTTGTTTGTGAATATAGTAACTGTAGACAAATGAAATTTAGACAAAATTAGACAAATGAAATTTAATACGGATTCGTCCCGAGAAAATTGTAAATTTTTGTTCAAATTTCGGAAAAATTCGGGAAAAATAAATATGTATGTTTGTGCTTATCTGTATGTGCGCGTATGAACACGATTAATCATAAATTCAATGAGATAGGTATATGAAATTTAGCATCCGATTTTATCACTAGAATTAAAACAAAAAAAAAAAAACGTTTTGGATAATTTGTTATTGAATTTAAACTAGATTTTTTAATCAATTAAATTTCTCAAAAACTGTATAAAATAAAGGAAATTTTCAATAAACTGTATAAAAAATATAGTTTAATAACATGATTTCCTTTTCTTCAAGAATATACAAATTATACTTATAGGGTAATATAGCTCCTTTCGATGAGAATTATGTCATGCCAAAATTTTGTTTTTGATTTATACCGTGTTTACTTTCTGTCTACATAACTTTTCTGACTTTTTTAAACTTAAAATTGAACAGAAAGTAATTTATTTCCTCCTGAAAAATAAGAGAAATATTCTGTATACACAAAGTTCAAATAATATATTTAAAAACAAAACGCTTGAATGCATAAAAATAGACATGTATTAAAAAAATCTTTGACGAAAATACATGCATAAAAATTATTTTTACAGAATTATATGGTATAAATATGATAAGAAAAAATAAACAAAAATGTTTGAGATTTAAGAAAAAAATACTTGTAAGAAGCTGTAGCTAAATGACATTTTAATTCCTTAAATGCAGTACCTATCAATTATAGTGGCATAGAATTATAGTTTCTAAAATTTATAAATTAAAATTAATTAATTTTAAAATGCTATAGTTCGATACAAAATTTACACATAATTCACAACACACCTATTGTGTTATTCTATGAGTTCTTTTAAGAATCGGTAGGACAGTAAATTCCGAAAACGGAAGTTGCCATCAAATTATATAGAAGAGGAAATAAAACAATTAAATGGTTAGTTTAGGTTCCTTAACAAGTAGTTCCTGTACTCAGAATAGATTTGATCAAAACTGGCAATAATGTATACAGTAAATAAGAAGGAAAAATTACTTGAAGTAGATATGGGATATGACTTTTCTTCCTTGGTAAAATTAAAATTTAATTATTAAAACAAAAGAAAAAGAGTGAGAACTCATACTTACTGGAAAACACCCCACAGTCCGAACCCCAGTTGGACCTCATGGAAATTCATAGAACTGTTTAAAAATCAGCAAGTTTTTAAAACAGAACAAACCGTCAACAGCATGACATTTGAGACACGGATAAAGGATTGATTCCTTCACGATTTCATGAAGAATTGCCACACATTCATGTAGAAGTCGATTTTGACGTAAAACAAAAACCGTCCTGTACAGGCCAATGAGATCCCAAAAGCAATTTGGAGACCAGAGGGAGGGGTGAAAGAAGGTAACGAATGAAAATAAAAAGTTTCGACCGCCACTTTAGTGCCAAGAAATTGAGATAGATTTGTACTGGTGGGTCCTGAAACCGTGCTGATAAAATGTAAATGCCGTAATTAAAATAAGTACCCGAGATATCATTTGTCACATCCGAGCAGACGAAAAGGAATTGGGCAAGGGAGAACTAGGAATGGCAATAACAGCACAAAGGAAAAGAAAAAAGGGAGGGGGGGGGAGAGAAGATAACTTAAGACCTTCTAGATAAATGTCATTGCGATAGAGGCGCCCATTCAAGCAAACAATGTGCTAATAACAAGTGGTTGTTCTACAGTCAGTTTGAACCCTGCATCAAAAGGTTAAGGTGTAATAACAGGCATGCAGCGGTATTATTGCACGCAGTTAAAGCAATCAAACGCAGAGACACACACGGAAAAAGCCCTGTGTGATTGCTTCAATGACGAATGAACCAAAATAACAAACAGATAAAAGCATGAAGATGGGGTGGGTATCGCTAAAATAGAGGAGGTGAAATCATTGGTCATTTAAGAAGGGCGGTCTCTCCAAGTAAATTAGGGGAGGGAGTAGTTAAGTGGAACCACAGAATCAAATTGGCAATGATTACGCCTTCGGGGAAAGGTAAAGAGAAGAGCTAACGATGTTTTTAGAGAAGAAAATGTGTTAGATCTGAACTGGCTAGACTATTGGTAATTGAGAAGAATAGATTCGTGGAACCCGAAGTTGGTCAATTTGTGTCTGCAGGACCTTAGCTTCCACTCTTTACTCACAGGCTGGATAAGGGCTACGTGCTCGAATTTAGCCAGGGACTTAGACATAATGGGTGAAAATAATTATATGATTCTAAACATCTGGTTAAAAAGCAGTTGAAGATAAATGAATGTTGTCATTGCACTAAGCGTGGGAAACTGATTTGAATGAGCATTGTTTTGACTATTTCTCTCTGAGATAAAATTGAGGAAGAAACTATAAAGTTAATGCGGGTTTAACCTTTTGATTTTTGTTTTGAATAGTCTGTATTAGTGGAAAATGTTTATAAAAACACTGATTGGCCATAACCAAAACGTTGGGCAGATTATATATTTGGAAGACCAAAATATTTATTTTGATATATAACTCCTTTCACAAAAAAAAAAAAAAAAAAAAAAAGCAGAAAAAATAGTGTAGTGTTTTATTTTTATTCTCACAGTTAATTACTGCTTTATAAGAAATATATTGTAAAGTGTGTTGTAAGTTCGGTTTTTCATATCCAAATACATACAATCAGGGGTTTTATTTTACATAATTTAAATGAATAAAACGTTGATTCGTTACCGCTTACATAATTGACTCAATTTAATTTTTCATTTATAAATGGAGTAACATTTGACAGCCTATGATAGTTAATGAAAAACTGAAGTAGAAAAATATCATAAACATTTTCAGAAAAAAAATTGTAATGTCCTATTTAAATTCGATCAATATTAAACAAAGTGCCAATTCAATGAAATACAAAAAGGGAAACTTAGAACAGTGAAAAAATGTACAGAAGGTGAATCAACTACACATATGATTGATATTTCTATATCTACTTATTATTAGTACCTATTCTTTTTGACTTATCAACTGCACATACCAACTTATTTTTCCCATTTTTAATTTAAGTTAATGAGGTTACCAAAATTTTCGTAATTTTTTTAAATGCAAAAATTACGAAAAATTTTACATATATTTATGAATAAACTACAGGTAGTTTGATAAGCTGTATTTGGATTCTTACATTTTATTTAAACGATGCTCTGAAATAGGAGTTTTTAGTCAAGAAAGACAAAAAATTCATCAAGAATTGTTAAACTTTTTAAAAACAGGTGTTCATATATAAAAAAAAAAGCTCCATAAATTTGTTAACATGAACAGATGTATTTATATTTTTATACATTTTGACTAATATCGCCTTACATAAAATTCTTGTAAATTCTTTTTTAATAATAGTATTTCCTTTATACACATAATGAATGTTATAAGATATCAGACATATGCTTTAAAATATTCCAATCATAATAAAAAAGTGACAAATATGGAAGATAGATTATTTCGTTCGAAGAAAGGTTAAGCATATGTGAAAGAAAGATACTTAACTCTGCCAATTTTTAAAATACTATAATTCAAATATTTAAGAAAAAATTGAAGTATTGAAAAAAAATTACTTAGAAGGACTTTCTACCTAATCATTATCCTGCGCATAATGAACTATTATTAAGTTCAGGACAAATTTCTTTATACTTATTTGGCTTATAAAATTAAATATTCTAGCAAATTTCTATTTTCAACACAGCGGTAAAAGTTGAAAAAAAAAACGATCAAACTAATTCTAGTTAAGATTGGTATTAGCAACATGTGGAAATGTAATAAATCTTTGATTGATGCCATTTTTTAAAGTACAAAAAGTCTCCACTATTTTATTTCATCAATCTGATGGTCAAAAAGAAGTATAAATACATGTCCCAAAATTCAAATGCACACTGATGCCACTATGAGGCAAACTCCAAAATTAATGGTGTTAAATGTTGATTTCTAGTCCAATTTCTGAACATTTATAATTTTCTCGCATCCCCCTAATAATTAGAAGGTCTTCCTTATTACTACCGTTTACACAACATTTAGGAATCACGATGAGGCGATTCAATGATATCGATCCGGAGGGCAGATCCGTTTTGGAGAGTCACGACTCAGCCCTCCAGGTCCAGAAGTATCGAAAGGGCAAAAAATAGGGCCCTTTCTTATAAGTAGGTAGGTAAACGGTACGAAATTACCGTGAGAGGGGGAGGGGTGTACCAAAAGGCCGATCGTTTTCCAGCCTGCCCATCATTACGTCTTTTTCTGCCGTGGTTAAAAGGGCGCCCTGTCATTTACTCTGATTTATATATCTAGAAGTCAGATCGCAATGACACGAACTGGTCTTGTTGAATCGAGCGTGGTCCTGCATCGCCAATGAAGTGGTTGATTGGCAAAGTTGAGGGGAAGGGGGGTATATCCATCTTCCTGGGCAAACTGTACAGTTACAACCTTGGAGTTAAGAGAGATGCATATATACTGAAACTGAGGGCTGAACGAAACCATGGGCAACTAAGTTGTTGTGGTTTTCATTTAGTTTTGTAATGGGAGTAATAATTTGATTGCCATAATAAGTTCAATAATGGTTATGAAACATTTTAAATATAGCAGATTTAATTGTAGAAACCACC
>JAPMOR010069662.1:0-18208 GCA_026543865.1 Argiope aurantia | reverse complement strand
AAAAACTTCATTGCCTGGTAGATTTTTCAATATTTAATAAAAAACGGAGGACATTAATACATTTAGAGAAAACATTTTATTATGCATTATACATTATTATACATTAATTTAATAATCATTTCACTCTTATGGTTTTAAGGAATAACTAAAAGAATATGTTCTTTTTGATTAGAAGTCAGTTAAAGACACTAAGAGATTTTCTTTCCTAAATTATTTATGGTCTTGCATTGCCAATGAGGTTATTAATAGATATAATGGAGTACACAGTAGGCAACTTTATGTAGATTTGAGAAAAGAATATAATTATAATCATGGAATAAATTACAGTTGTCAAAATCTGCAAATAGTTTTATTAGAGGTAATAAGTTCAATAATGGTTTCGAATTGTTTTATGTATAATAGATTAAATTCTGATATTCTACGATGTCAATTGACTTGCTTAGATTCCCCCCCCCAAAAAAAAAACTAAGCCGTTGGTAGATTTTCAGTATTTAATATAAAAAGTGGATTTTATTATATGTCAATTTAATAATTATTTCACTCTTATGGTTTTAAGGAATATTTAAAAGAATATGCTGTTTTTTATTTTGATTTAGAAGTTAGTAATAAAGACACTAAGAGATTTTTCTAAATCATTTATGGTCTGGGAAAGCCAATAAATTGATTGATAGCCATGGTGAAGTGCATAGGTAGACATCTTTCTGTAGGTTTGAGAAAATAACATAATTATAATTATAGATTAAATTATAGTTGCCAAATTCTGAAAATGATTTTGAACAGTGGTATCTTAGTTTTAGCTTTATAAAGTGTAATGAGAAGTTTTTCCTTAAATTATTTCCATAATAATTTCAATAATTTTTAAAGGAAGTTTAAATTAGCTCAACTATAAAGACAGAAATGATGTTTAAAGTCTGGAAGTCGTGGGAGGTTTTTCACCATTAAATAATTTCAATAATTTTTAAAGAAAGTTGTAATTTTATCAGTTATAGAGTCATAAATTATGTTTAAAATCTAGAAGTTGGAAAAAATGATAGAAGTTTTTTTTTTTTTTTTCCTTTGGTTTCTAGAAAATACTGCAATTAAATTTATTCTTTGACTTTAATAATAACATTTGTCTACAAATAACGTGGGGCTATGTTTTAGTAACTTATAGTTTGTTTGTTTGTTTTCAAATAGGGGGAAAGGTGAATTTTCCCGAGCCATTTAATATTCATTTGAAAGTTAGAAGTCCTAGAAATGTGGAGTAAGAAATGATGCTTAAGACCCACATTGACTTCAGATGTTAATAAATAATCTAGTTTCATATACAAGGCTGAAATGCCATATTCAGCAATAATTTTAGTATTTTTGAAAATTAAATTCATTAATTTCTCGCCGAATTTTCCTGAATAATGAAATTTTTTTTCATTATTAAAAATGCCATAGATGCTGCATATTTAAAAATAGAGAAAATATATAATATAATAAATAAAAAATGCAAAAATATGAGGAAAACATTTTATAACAAAAAAAGTAAAAAAACATTATTTCTTACTGTTGTTTACAACAGTCGACGACTTTTTTTCAAAATAAGAGTTTTTTGATTTATGGAAAATTTGGAATTGAATGAGTTAAACATATCTGAGAAATATTGAATCAAGTAGAAAGTAAATATCGTCTGCACAAATTTCACATTTGTGAAATTAAACTTGTTAATTGTAAGAAAATGGAACTGAAAGTTCGTAGTTATAAGGAATTCCAACTGGTATTAGCAATTCATTTTCTTTTCAGATAAATTCTAATTTACTAAAAATAATATAAATCAGAATTTTTTTTTCATAAGGTGACCATTAATAAACTATAAAGAATGCAGTTGATCTTTTCATACTGAATAATAATAGTTTTAATAAAGAACAATTCTAGTTAACAAGAATATGAAACGCATCATGATTATAAGGAAGATCTTTAAAATAATATAGAAATATCCGATTTAATATCTAGAACAAAGTTGTAATTATACATGAGATTACATTACAGATAAAAAATAAAACTAGTTTTGCTAAAATTATTATAATCACAAAAATTAGAGTATGATATAAAATTCCATAAGAAGTTAGATTTTTGTTTAATTTGAATGCTTCAATAGTTTGACTAATTTCCGGATATATTTTATAAAATCCCTTCTAATTATAATTTACAAATCATCTTTTAAGAATTTGGCTTACTTCTCAGTATAATTTATGAAATTTTAAACTTACTGGTCAAACCTGGATTTAATAATCAGAAAAATTTGCTTTCAGTTTAAAATCAACTGGAAGTAGAGAAAATTGATTGTTATTTTAAATAAACGAAGTATACTTAATGAAACAGCACGTTAATCTCTAACTAAAAAATAAAAACATTCATACAAAAAATAACACAAGAAGTTTAAAGTTTATTTCAAGTAGTATAGAATAATATAAGAAAATTCACATAAGAAAATAAAATCGCCTACTAAAACTGTGTTGGGTTTTTACAATCCCAAAACAGTCAAAGACAACAAACTTACATTTTCTATTATTGTTTTTTTTAATAGCTGATAGGCAGATCTTAAAAAAATTTAGGATATAGCAAATGGAATTAGACATACTGAAACATAAAATGAAACCTAAAATTTAGGATATAGCAAATGGAATTAGACATACTGAAACATAAAATGAAACCTAAATATTTCAGAGCAGACAACAAACGATTCAATCAGTTCAATCAAAACAAAAATTCAATCAGTTTTGCTTTTAATGGTATATTAATACACGCATATAACACAAAATTTAAACGGAAGTGAAATTTCCTAGTCAATGTGCAATATAAACTTAGTAAAAAAATAAAATCCTAACTTTAATAATGATGTGACTGAATGATTTAACTAAGCAATAAAAATATCTTAATCTTCCTTATGCAACAAACAATATAAACAACAACAAATGTTTCAAATTATTGTTAAAACTTGATAACAGTAAGAGGGGAAAAAAAAGAAAAGAATCGAGGACTGAATTATAAGGAGTGATAGTTTTCTGGAAATTAAGATAACGGGAAAATTGCTTCCTTGTAATAATATAGTCCAAAGTTATTAAAGATAAATTTTAAAAATTCGATTAATTTGTAACTAAAAGAAATTAGAACTTCAAAAAAATGTACAAAATGACCTATCCCACCATTCAAAATATGTCTGTACAAAACTCGATAGCTCTTGATGCGAATGTCTGTGCAATAGAACGTAAGAAATAGACACACGAACGCATTTGCTTTTATTATTAGCAGATATAACTTTCGAATTCCCGAACGAGAGTAAATTACAACATAAAAAAAAAACTGCGCTGAGCACAAATATTTTCACAGTCCACTCTTATAAAAAATACGGTGCGAGAAACATTCGAGTTGCGTACAAAAGCGTCAGAATTAGGCACCGTAATTAGCGAAAACCTTTAAAATCCATCCACTTCCTCGATTTTTACAAAACAAAACCGCGGCGCGACAGTAAATCCTTTCCGACACCACAGTGCCAAAGACACAGAGACCAATTCCAGAAGAAATTAAAACTTTTTCCCGCCAAAAGACGTAACAAAACAAAAACAAAAAAACAAAAAAAGTACGTAATTACCATCCATTACCTCGTAATTAGGTCCTAGTCTGTTTAATCAGAGCAATCAGTCGTAATACATTTTTTTTGTCTTTATTCACGTTGTACTCTCATTGTTTCTTCGTTCCACTAATTACTTCAAAAGTACGGTACAAGCTGCGTTTCACCCCTCCCACCCTGCAGAGGTGTTACGTCTTCTAAAACCACGTGTTCCGATGATTTATCTACCGACAATCCTCCCCAACACTCTGGTTGGCAAGAGACTGAGATTTTTGCAGAAAGATTCCGGAAAATAATCATCATAAAAATAAAACAACAACAGTGGTAATAATAAAGAAAAAAAAAGATCTTTTCCGTCCCAACTGTCAAGAAGATAGTGGAAGGAACATTAATTATTCGAGTATTTGGAAAAGAGGAGGCATTCTGTTGTCAGTTACACGTTGTAGGAGGATCGATTTGGTTCTAAAACCTGCACGCTAACCCACTTCGCCTTTTGCGCTGAGTTTATTTACTGGCTGGGATTGTTCTGATACACTCGGCTTTGTTCTGTTTAGAAATCTGAAATATCCTCCTATATACTTTTCTGGTATATTCACATATCAAACTGCTACTTAGAGCTAGATGTTATTTATAACGATTATTTATATGAAATAAGACACTTACTCCATTTACGGAGTGCATTAATCAAAAACACATAAATAACACTAGCCAAAAAGGAAAATAAAACACACATCAAAAAGGAACTGCAAAGAATAAAGAATTACAAATTTCTAAACCGTATCTTGTGTCTTTAAATGAGTGATTTTTGTATACATATTTATTTCGTGCATCTCGGAAACGGTTATACAGATTTGGATCAAATTTTATATTTAGATAAGGTTTTGCTTTTTAAGTTTATCTATGCAGGTGGCTTTCCTTAAAAGATGCCATTTTACGCATGCGCACATATATACACAAACAAACAAAACATTTTTTATAACTAATTATCAAAGCTTTTTTCTATCTGCTCTCATTCTGACAATGTCATATAGCGCCCTTTTGAACCCGATTTCACCATGGTAAAACGGAGTGTAAGTTCAAAATGTAAGTAATAATAGATAAACTGTAAAATGAATTCTGTAATGTAGATCATTATCTATCATTTATCTGTATATAGATTTTTTTTCGAATAACATGTTAAACTAAGTGCATTCATGATGTTTTTTTTTTTAAATAATCAGTTCGTACGTAGGTAAGATTGAAGAATATTTATATACAATCAATATGCGATTCGTAACTAAATATTTTCTCAAAAAAAAAAAACGCCGAATTAAACTGGGTTTCTCTGGTACTGTAAATATTACAATATGTATAGTTAAAAATAATGCGCAGTCGCAAATTTAAAAAATAATAATAATAAAGTAAAAAATAAAAAAAGAAAGAAGGTTGAGAACAAGTCGCTTTAAAAACGCTTGGAGTCATATAATGAATACTAAGTTCCTTAGAGGTCCTGTTGGAAATTTTATCAAATTTATACAATGAAACCTTTTAATATAGTAAAATTTAGATCAACCTTTGGAAAAATTCACTATTTCCTAAAAAATCTTACAGGCGCACTGAAATTTATAGTACTCGGAATATCAGTGCAATCGATCGAACCATTGATAACCATATAAAAGAAAAGAATACAAGAAATATCTCGTCTAGGCAAATTAAGCATATCATGTAGACAAGACATTATGACTTAGTTATCGATTAATATAAAAAAAAATCCTTCTAAAAGTATCCAAAATTACCTTTTACATTGATAATTCATGACTACTGTTTATTTGAAATAATATTTTTTTATTTATTCTCAAAACTTCAAATACAATTTCAATACAATATTCCTAAGCCCATAAAATTAAGATATGCGATTACGTTCGGGTTGAATTGTTTGGAAGTAGCTATAAAATATTTAAATTTTCGATTTTTTACATAAAACAGATTGCAAAAACACATATAGAATTAAGATATATTACTTCAAAGCAAGAAATGGGTGAAATATTTTTTGGGAAAGTTATACAGGAAAAACTTGCTAGTTCAGAATACTTTATCAAATGATTTGTTGAAAATCTTGCAGATAATTGAAGAAATTAATTACATAATTCCTGAGGTAGAAATTAAGTACTGGGGTTCAACTGATAAAGAACATTACATTTTAAACATTTTCCACGTTATTAACTATTAAAACAACTACAAAATCTTTTAAAATGAATAGATAGTTTACTCTGAAATTAAGAAACTGCAGAACCTGTTGAGAAATTATTATACTAAATTTTAACATAAAATATTCATTCGATTTTAATTTATGAAACTTTTTGTAAGAAGATTTAACATTAAAGAATTACATTACATTAATATTTAAAAATGCAAATAGCATTAAAATGAAAGTTAGGCAATTATAAAAATATCAATGTAACTTCACAAATAATGAACATAAAAGCAAAATTCAAACGATTTTACAAATAAATATGTTCAGAGTTTAAGAATATTGAATAAAAAAAGACATTCAATATTTTAGCCAAAAGATTTTTTAACATAATCTTGAACAAAATTTGGTTTTTATCTTCTGCTACTTTATTTCTAGTTTGTTAACATCAAAATCGTTTATCAGCTGGCACATTATCTGTAAACTGAGACATGCGTGATTAAAATTTAGGAAAAATATTTTGCAGGACGGATATTTGCATTTAAAAATTTCAAATTTGGTGATTATTTACTTCTTGAATAGTAGAGACTCAGTAAGAAATGATTTTTCAAAATTTTAAATACATATTTTTTAAAAACATATTTAATTTTTTACAATGACTTCAAAGAGTTTTGAAATACGAAAACCATTTTACACCACATTCAAATAATAGAAACAAAAATAGCTTTTTATTAATGCCAGTTTTATTTCCTTGCAATTTTCCTCTTATTTTAACAAATTTTCAAAAGGCAGTTAACCCTTTAAAGGGCCATTTTTTTCTAGTCATATTATGTTAAAATATTTTTAGGCTTGAAATTAGAATAAGAAAAAGGATTCATTTAGCTTATTAGATAAATTTAATTTGATGAATTAATTTATTTGGTTAATTAATAATCAAGTATCAAATCAAGACACATCATTTTGTGTAAAATAAAGAACTAAAGAACTAAGTTTCTGTATTTATAAAAAAATTTGTCAGAACTTATGCCAATCTACATAAATTTATACAAAGATTGATAAATTTGGTGGGAAGCATACTTCCCACGGCCCTGGAAAGGGTTAAATTATTTTACAAAAATACTTTACCTTGTTTTAATAAAATGCATTTATGTACAAGCGATACGATCCAACGATATTCAATACATCTTTTGAGTGCACGCTATCTCTGCTATTGCTAAGAGCATTTTTTTAAAAACATTATAAAAATAAAAGAAACAGGGATTACATCAAGACCACGCAATGATTCCAGGTTTGAATGACTTTTAATTTTTCATTATTGTTTCTTCTTCTATCTTTCTTTCTTTCTTTTTTTTTTTTTTGTGCTTGCAAAATTAATTTAAATCAGTAAACACAGTAACATATACAGAGATTGGTTTGGTTTGGTTATATTAACGTCCCGTTTGAAGTAACACTTGGGCTACTTTGGGACGGACTCGTAATTTTGAACCGCGGTCAGATGACGAGGACGACACCTGAGCTGGCACCCCCTCTCCATACCACACCGCACCGCACCGCACCAGCGGGAGGACGTTTGGTCAGGACGGATTTAACGTGCAACTGATCCCACTTCAGTTCTTCGGTAGAATTGGGTCTCGAACCTGAAACCCTCCGGTTCCGAAGCCGAGACCTTACCACCAAGCCACCGCGGCCACATGTACAGGGATAACTATGTTACAATACTCAAATATATATATTTAGCTGCCATGTTGTCGCCTCCCCCTCCCAATTTTATTTTCACTTTTTTCTAAAAAAAATATTTTGAATTATAGACCCAACAATATTTACAGAAAAAAAAAATTAAAATTAAAATGCATATATTATTTAATTCAGATTGAATGTTAAAAATGTTTAAAAAATATTGCATATTCTCCCTCTACTTCTGGGCAAATTTCTACACTCAAATACCACTTGAAGAGTTTCACTGAAAAAATACAGATCCTTAATGATTTTAATATATTTATTTCTGGATTTAAGAAAAAAAAATTATCGCTTCGAGATTATAAAGCGATAAAAAATAAAGACAAATGCTTAGTTTTGAGTTTGAAAACACCTCGAAAATCTTTATTCATTTATGTGTCAAACAATTGAAATTTTTGGTGAATATATCTTTTCTGGTATGAACTATATATATAAGAAAATAAATAGTTTTATAATCTCATCGGATGGTGGAACCCTGTCGGAATCTCATATTAAAACAACACTAAACGGAAAAATTCTTTCACTTTCGCTCTTGTCTTCTGGTGCGTAAATACTCATCGCGGCTTTGTTTCTGTGTGAAAATTATGTCTCCCGAAGTACAATTAAATGAAGTTCATTCAAAAAGTCTCTTCTTTTCGGCCATGAAATATCCAAAATCATATTATATTATATATTGTAGATGCGTACTTCAATTTATTTCATTACGGAGTCATATTATGAACAGAGAAAAAGCGATAAGAGATGTATTAGTCTGCATCGCGATACAAGAGGAATATGACCGAAATTTTTCCCTTCAGTGATTTTACTATGAGATTCTGATAGAGATTTCTTTACCAAGTGTCAATTTAGGTAAGGAAATCTTAGAAGTCCTTAAAAGAATGTTGTAAGCATTAGGGTCTTTTATCTCTTCATTCTGAGGGTGGGAAATACAAATGTCATCAGTTTTCTAGAGCGTGTGCTAAAATTTATTAAATAAAAAAGTGCGAATTTGATCAGGAAATAAGTTAACATTTTAGAAGGAAATTAACCACCCTGTTCTTATATATAAGATGTTTTCATTGAATGTGAATTGTAACTTGCCCATTACAAAACATACTGATTTTTAAAAAAATCCATATTTTGCATAGCGAAAAAGTATTGAATATTTATTTAAATTCTTCAAATTGATACATTTTTGCTCTAATCTGATACAAATTTACAAGAAAAGTGCATAAACCCTACAACAGATTTATCCCCTTTATTCGTTGCACAGCAATGAATAGCAAAGAACAGCAAGACTACATAAATATTTTTCGCCACTATATAAATAGCTTTCAGGATCAAAGAGACCTCAAAAGAATATATTCATCAAAACCTAGAGGGTGAAATTTTTGCCGATTACAATACATTTTCCGTGCACACTTCGTACAAGAGAAGAAAAAAAAAGAAAGGAATTTTTCCGACCAAACAATCAAGAAGACAAGAGTGGAAAGAACATTAATTATTCTCTTATTTGGAAAAGAGGAGGCATTCTATTGTCAGCTACACGATGTAGGAGGATCGATTTGGTTCTGTTTAGATCCAAAACCTGCACGCTATGCCCGCTTCTCCCTTTTCGTTGAGTTTATTTACCAGTAACTGGAATTGTTCCGATACAACCGGCTTTGTTATCGCTGTACATGCGACAGGGAATTTTGCCTCATGTGGCCAGGAAGAACAATGCTGATTTTCAGGACCCGCGCTCGCATGAAAGAGTAGTCTCTGCTATTCATTACATGGAAATGGACATTGTCCGAAGAGTGTTCAGGAAAACGCATGTGAGGAATTGAAAGGACACTTCGCAAATTAATTGACTTTTGCGGGGGACACGGATTCGTTTTGATGTAGTGGGGATTGATTTGTGATTTTCGTATTGAGTCGTTCTATTGTTCCGTCTTTAATACAATTCCGGTAGTTTAAGAGGGGCGGCCAAACACAATGAAGATCTTATTACCATTAAAAACAAACGATTAAATCTGAATTTGCTTAAACATCTTTTAGAATAACAAAAAGATAAATTTCCAATGCTTTGAAGCTATTATGAATTTGACTTATTCATCAATATTTTCATACTCAAGGAGTAATTGTGCCTTTAAGAACGGGCTGTAACCGCATAAAAAAGAAAACATTAATACCGATCCACTTATCATGTACTTAAAAGTATTTGAAATTGTTTCTTGAAATTTCTTTGCAGTATCACACGACATTATATAATAATTAGTCAATAAACAACATTTTAAAAATCAAAACCTAGTAGGGTTTTTTTGTTTGTTTTTTTTTGATGAAAAGAATACCAAAAACCACCTTTTGAACAAAATAGGAATTTTTAAAATAGTTTTCTAACACTTATTGTCTATTACAGTTTTATCAAATCATATTTCCACTATTCGTTTACATTGGTTGTTTTGAAAGCTATCCATTCTAACATAGATTCGCAGTTTTGAAAGAAGCAAGAGAACAAAACAAATAAATAAATACATAAATAAAATAAATTAATAAATCAAAGAGAGAGGGAGAGAATATATTTTATAGAATTAAAATTCTCCATTGTGTTTTCCAATCCAGCTTTAAGAGATCATTAGTTCTTAAATGTGACATTCTAACGTTGCCAGTTGAATATCAAGGCAAGGATTTTCTACAAGAATATTTCATGGATTTCTAAGAAAAAAATCAGTTTCAATAATCTGATTGAACAAGCCATATTTTCATGTCACAATCGTTAAACGATTATTCGGTGTTCTCCATCAGAAAATTTACTATCGCCCCTAGTTAAAGTTGGCTAAATATCTATCTATTATATAAAAATTTCTTTCATGTAAACACTGTCTTTTACTCGCTTTGAGATTAGTAAATAGCGAGTCACCTGACCCATAATATTTGCAGTTTGTTTTGACAATATTGTTCGAAATATTTAATGAAAACTTTTATTACGTCGTAGTAAGTTTTGTACTGCACTTCACAGCGAAATAATAACACAAAAGAAAAAAAAGTTTTAATTAACACGAAAGTAACAGTAAATGAGCTTAAAACATTATTATTTATTAATTCTACTTTTAGATCAAGGCATAGGACAATACTAATGAAAAGTTTTCGACGGTAGTTTTTTTTTTTAATATTTTTTTGAATAGCGGAAATTTTTCGTCCCTCGCCTAGCAATTGTCTGAATATCTAAGCAATACACGTATTAACTCTGGATTGCTTTTCTCAAAGTAATGGTGCATCTAACAATATAAGATGGGGAAAAAAAATGTGAAGAAGGATTTAATGATTTTAACCTTTTCAATAACATTTTTTTGCCCAAAATTAAGATAATTTATGACTGCAATGAATCAAATAAAGTATAAATAGCTATATTCTGCTAAAATAAAAACAAAAATTAACTATAAATGCAATTTTTGAGATGGGTCATATGTGTCTAGGGATTGCGATACCGGTATTTTGAGCCATTTGTACAATTTTGTAATACCGGTACACACAAGTTTCAATACCGTTTTTTTCCGTATTTAATAGACATTTTTTTAATTGTCTCCACTATATGTTCAGGGATCGCCAACATAGCAAAATAGTATACGTTATTGTTTTTATGTCTCCCTAATGGACGAAATTAATTAGACTGTGAATACAAAGTTGCATTGTACACTCAAGAGAAGCCATAAGATACTGTTTGACAACGAAATGTAAAACCCTCTGCGCTTTTGCGCATACGTTAGGATGGGTTTAATTCGACAAAACAGGGTTGAAAGGAAAGATGAAATTAGATGTTTACATTTATCAATGAAGATTCACAGTTTTATGAGACGTAAACATTACAGATAATTAGTAATACAGAAGGAAAAAGGCACTAATGCACAGTAAAATATTTCAGAGCAATTTTCATTTACTAAAAGGGGCAAAAATATTAAATTATGAAGAATAAATGAAAAATTTCTGTCCTTAAAATTTGTTTACTTCTAATGATGGAACGATTTTTGAAACTCAGAAATCCAATCCAAAAAGCAATAATCGACTTAAACCTGCAAATTAATTTTTCAGATAATGAATTCGATTTAATATTCAGAACTGTATCAGCTCTACTTCCAATAAAACTGTCTATTGAGGCATTATGTCGGAAAGATTTTAATTTATTAACAGCTAATGCAACAATAAATTTCATGTTGCAGTCACTGAAAGAACAGCGCACATCACTATCTGAAGAATTATATATTACATTGAAAAATCGCACAGAAGAAAGGCATACCGAAATACAAAATGTCTTACGGTATTTACATAATTATAATGATTTTAAAAATGAAAATGAAAAAGAAGAAAAGAAAATAACCATTCAAATCTGATTACGTTTATAGCAAATTTTCTTAAAATTTTTTTACCTACAAATCTATCCACATTTAGAAGAATTCAGTTCAGTTATCGAAAATAATGATGACACTAATGTCGATAGTGAAAGGAATTGTCTCTTGAACAAAAATTAGAATTAGCGATAAATAAGAAAATTTCAACGCGCCAAAATACAATACAGAAATCAGCTATATCCAAAACCATTCGACGAGAAATCGATTTATTTAAAGATGAGGGATTTAGCGGTATATACTTGGAAAAAGTATATCGCATATTGCTAATAGTGCTACCAACTAGCGTAGATGCCGAAAGAACGTTTTCCATAGTTAGTAATTTTTGTACAAAATTACGTTCCAGGCTTAATGACAGTACAATTGATGCAGTATGTTTTTTAAGATCACATTTGAAAAATTTGTAATAGTATCACAGAGTGAATAGTGATATTTACACTTTTTTTATGATTTAAATAAATAAGATGTTCCTTTACTTCTTTGTGATTCTTTATATGCTGTTATAATTTATAAGTTACAAATTATTTTTTGTGATATTTACATTCTCTAATAAAACTGGCAAATAAAACAAAGAAACACCTGTGTTTTCTTTCTTTTTCAAAAATTTCTACTACCGGTATTAAAACCGGTATCCCGATACTAAAATCTAAAAAAATACCGAACTTTTGGTCCGATATTGCAACCCCTATATGTGTCCCAGTGGTCTTTTTAAATGGGACACACGTGTTCCATTGGGGTTGAGGTGACCATATAAAATACAGTGAAAAGTTGCGTCTCTAGTTTTATAATATTTTAAAACAGTTTTATTTTAAGAAAGCTTTACCAATTACATATCCAACTTTATTCCTCACATTTCTATGTATGATACATTGCAAAAATAGTTTTTGCAGAGTGCAACTTTACTCATGGCACATACAGTTTTCGTTCAGGTTCCTTTATTACTACTTTATCACTAAGATGTAATTAAAAATTACACTGACATATGAATGTAATCACAGGAAACCATTGGAACATGCCCTTCAATAAATTCCCCAGTTACTTATCCTTTTGGATGATTTAAAAATATCCGCAGGACATATATGTCCCTGTGGGCTGCAAAGGGTTAAGAAAGTTTTTAGTAAACTTGTTTTAATTATTTTTTTTTAATTTCATAGTTTGATTTTTCATTCTGTCAAAAAAAAGTCAAAATTATGATGAAATTTCTTCTGAATTTTAACTAATATTAGAATATTTCTTTTTTTAGTTGTAACTTAGCTTTCTTGTTCATGGCATTTTTAAGATAGTTTGTTTCCTAGAGGGATAGAATCAATCCCTCAACAAACCCCACTCACATGAGGATATGCATGATTCTAGGTCAACATCGGGGTTGGTGAGTGAAAACACGCAGGTGGCGAATCTGCCTTGTATAAAATAATTAATATTTTGATGTCAGCCGCTTATATTTTACTTGAATATCTTAACTTACATGAATTTATATTAAATACACATTTTAGTTGCATTTATTTGGAAATAATAATAATAAAAAAAAAACTAGCACTGTGTTAAATTTCAAATGTTTAAAATATGCTCAAACATTTTCAGTTAAATTTTCAACTACTTAAACTATTTATAGAATAGATTTTTAAGTGTATATTTTTAGAATTATTGGATAGAATTCGGATTAACAATTTTATGGACACAAACTTGAGTTATTAAATATTTATTGTCCAGTCTTATGAGAATATTGTCCAGAACTCACAAGCATGAAATAAGATTAATTGCTTTACAGCTAATAGATAGCATTTGCTAAAAAGAAAACACCAAATAATCAAATAGCAATAAACTGAATAGGTAACTTCCTGAAAAGCAACGCAAAAAGAGGTATAAATACATTTGCAAGTAACATAAAATTTTGTTAATATAATCCCTTAAAACAACAAAAATTACAATAAAAGCAACCTACTCATTTTTAATCCGCACAGCAAAATAATATGAAATACTTACAAGATTTAACTTCCCATGACCATTCTCCCAAGTGATATAAATCTTTACGAACATCTCAAGGAGGTCATTCAATGTCTTCAAAGTTTCCACAAACAGCCAATACATCAAAGCTCCATTTAAATCAGCCTTGAACAAATTAGATCTCTCATCCAAGCACGGATTTGCATTGGACGGTCATAATAATCAGTCACCGCTGTCCACCGGACCATCAAGATCGCCCCAACAACAATCAGTTTAGATCTTTTACAGTCAAAATATAATCGTGGTCAGGAGGCGCCAACTCATAATCGAATGACGTCTCCTTAATGAATACAGTTCGAATCACTGACCAGTCCGAAAAATGCCCCCCTTCAAGCGAGTCGCCAGCAGAAGACATCATTACCCCGGCAGAGCATTAATGCACTTTTAATCGAAAGCCCATCAAAATTACATTTGAGGAGGAAGCATTGCGTGCTGAAGACGCCCACGCATAAATCAAGTCTCGTTGACCGGTGCAAATCACAGTGAGCTCGGACTGGCGGAATCACCACACTTTGGGAAATGTAAATTCTGTTTTACAACAAGATGGGGGACCTCGATGGATATTTTGGGTTCTTCGACGAATGCTGATTGATAGCTGATTGCGAGAATGATACTTGTGGGCCCAGGGTTTCAGGAAGGAAGGAGTTGGAGTAATTATGCTAGAAAGGAATAATGAGCTAAATGAAAAGTTTCGGACATTTAGCAGTGCCTAGGATATGCAAGATTTTGGGTTATGGCCCGCCATTAGAATGGAATTAGAATTGTAACCATTTATATGTAAGAGTGGGATTATTATGTCTGAAGTATCTATCTTAAGAGAGAACATATACTTATGAGATAATTTAGTAGAAATTACATTCTTCCCGTTTCAGTTGTTATAAATTTAAAGAGATGTAATATAACATATTTACAATGTATCAAAAAAGTTATAGTTAATTTATAATTATATTTCTTATTGTCTGATTTATTATTATTATTATTATTTTGGTTTTCATACATTATTTTTGGACTGAATTCATAGCAATTATTCTAATAAAATTCTATTTATTGAATGTAAGAGATACATATTCATCATCTCTCTAATTATAAAGATGAATGCGTGTGATTTTGAGTGCGTCTATATGGGTGTGTGCATATTTTCGCTCTACAGACTAGACAATTTGACACTGAACTATCAAATTTGGCACATATATACTTTGAAAAGTGGAAATACACACCTTAAAGCGATTCTTAAAATTTTTTGATTAGAATTTTAATTAATTAGGAATAAAACTTAATTTTGAAGACTTCACCGCGATGACTTCCAAAAATATTAGTGTTCAAAAATGATTTTTACAATTTTCCAAAGCTAAAAAAAATTATCTTTTTTATTACATTTATTTAATAGTAAAAGAAAATTTCCTGATTTTTGAAGCTTTTTTTAAAATACATTTTTTGGCCTAATTTCTAACAATAGATTACATAGTTGCCTTAAAATTCAAGTCATTTTCATTACATTATCAAATATTTAATCGCACGATTTTTTTTCTGTGGATAAACATTAAAGGAGAAAGAATTCTGTTTAATGTATGTAGCTTACATGACGAATAAAAAGTTAATTTGCAATAACCTTAGAGACAGAAGACACACGAACCGGACAACTGCTTTCTTAACAGCACTATGATGGAACTCCTTGAAAAAGTTCATATACAGAATGAGCAAAAACTACGTAAAAATATGAAAACAACCTAGTTTTAATGCCTGGCACTTTGACGGAATCATGGACATGAAATTACGCTTAAGCGGTTTAACTGCAATTAAATATAACCTATATTCCCAATCACCCAACTAATCGTCAAAGACGGCTAACTAGGAATAAATAAAAATAATGTTGAAGTGCAATGAAAAGCGCACATTTTAATATGAGAATTTTTCTGTTAATTTTATTTTAACACAATAGGTTAGCATTCAATTTGTAAATTGTACTATGTGTCAAGCCTGATAAGACACCATTAAAATGCTCTAAAGAGCTCCAGAGGATATGCAGCTCTATAGAGAGCAGATGCTGGACCTTTAGGACAGAATAATCAAAGTTGGCACTTCCTTACTTCTTAAATAACAGATGTGCACAATTTTAATGATTGTAAGCTAAAAGTTAATCGAAGTTTCTCTAAATAACTTCCCGCATATTATTGTACGATTTTAATACGTCCTTCAGACTAAAAAAGAAAGGTAAAGATAGACCAATAAAGCCTAAAAAGACTTATGATTACAGGTTCGAATCCGCCCCCCCCCATTTTTTTATCTTCGGAATTCTATATAACCTAAGATATTTAATGATGACATATTAAAAAATATATTTAAAGTGGAATGTGTGATGGTAAAATTTCCATGCGGCAGATAATAGCATATATGCATTTAAAAAAAATATCACATAAGACAGAAATTCTATTTTGAAGTATCACAATGCATACTTTCATACGAACCACATACATCAAATTACGTTCAAATGATGAGAACAATATTTAAACTGATAACGTATTTGTTAATGGATATGCGACTAAAGAAACGAAATGACATACATAATAAGAATAATAATACCATTTTTTCCAGCAACTTTGTGAGCTTTGTTTTAGCAAACTATTTTAATATTCCTAGAAAAATTACTTCAGATAAGTCTTGCTTTCGATTAAATTTTTTCTGTAGCATTTTGCGACCTTATACATTTTACCCACGTCTGAAATAAATTCTGAAATCTCTGAGGTGAAATTGAATTACCTTACACTTTACGAAAAACTACAAATTCTATAAGATATGCTTTAATGTATATATTAAAAGGTCAAGTTTTTTAATGCAACAATGGTAATGAAATGTAACATACTCAATTCACTCTTAAATACGGTTCTTATCTATTTTAAATGTTTAATTTGTTTGAATAGAATTTAGTTTTAAATACTAGCAATCAATTTTCCATGAGACGAAATTTTATATTTATAATGCAAGTCGTTCTGCAAGAAACTCTACCAGTAATCTTGAAATATACGTCAATTATTCATTGGCAATTCGTTCTTTGTAGCTTTCCATTTACTGAAACTAACAGTAGCTTTAACATATGATGCCGTACCTTTATTTAAAAAAAAATGTTGCTGAGTGTTACCTGAAAATTGATATAATACATAGCATATATTCTAACTCACCAGGTGCACCGGGATGTTTAGTTATTGTTGAAAGGGCCGACACCATCTGTTGATGCTGTCTTGCTACCTCATCAGATGCTGTAGAAGAAACTGGAAAAAAAAAGAAGAAGAAACATTAATAAAACTATATCATCATTAATGAAATTATATAAATGTGCTACTTCAGCTGCTTATTTTAGAAGTTATTAAATATATGAGTTGCGTGAAAAATAAAATGATATCCACCTCTTCCGGCAATATTTATTAGTGTTCGGCGTTTCTATAAAGTGACGTCACCTTCAGATGGTGCTACAAAATAGTTTATTGTTTCTTTCTTTTAAATAATTAATTACATGCCAACAAAAGCCACCAGAATATCGTTTGGGGTTTTCGAACTGGTTTACAATTTAACTATCTCATTCGCGTAATATGCAACTTATGTTTGTTTTTTAATGGTTTTCTATGTCCTTTATAACCGCATTCTTAAGAATTGTAAGTTTCTTGAAAAATCTGTATATATGAAATAAATACTGGAATATAATTTTAAAATAAGATTGCATTATAATTGGTAGATTTTACCACATATGCAATAGTTTTCAGAATAATTCAGTAATATCGAACATTCAGCTGCCAAAATAAACAACTGACATCATTAATTAAAAAATTTTATGAATGAGTTTGAATAAATTTTACGTAAACAAAAACGATTACTGACAATTAATATGAAAATCAAATCTTTACAGAATTATTTCGTGTATTGACACTCTCATAGAGCATACAAAAGGGTATTGATTTATGGAATAAAATTTTCTTTAATAAAAATCTAATAATATCGAGGAATTTTTAAAAGTCAATATTCTTAATATTATTTAAAATTCAAATGTAAACAAATTGATTGAACCTAAACTGTAAAGAAAAATTTATTTAAAGTTAGAAAACAGTATATATTAGAATTTATTAATCGTTTTCAATCACGAAACAGACTTTTTTTTTTCGCGAATTACTTTTTTTGCTTTTTCAATAGTAGTTTTTGTAGAGTTTCGATATTTAGCCTAAGACAATTAACCTCTATATAAGATTTATTTATCAGGCATTTATATCGCAATTTATTTCATACAATCATATTGTTTTAATAGAAAGTACTTATGTTAAATAAATAATATGACCAGCAAAATGTAGT
>JAPMOR010069660.1:1666-15353 GCA_026543865.1 Argiope aurantia | reverse complement strand
GAAGTGGCACACATTTCTTGAGACTCTCTCAAATATATTTTCTTTCCCTATATAAAGACGAATTATTAAAAATGAAATCAATTCAAGTTCATATGCAGGATTGAAGGAACAATCTAAAAGGAAAATAAGCTATTAATCTCTGGAAAGCAGTTAATACACAAGTATTCGAAAATCGAATTTGTAATTTGGACGTGTTTTTCCAACCGACTGAAAAAAAAATGACATAGAAATACAACTGTAGTCACAAGATCACATATCAACTTTCATTTATTTAAATAAATGTGTTTTTGAATTATTGCTTTTATATGCATGTGAAAGCACAGACCGACAAGTGGTCAACTCCTTGACGGATTCGATAAATATCTACACTCTAGACTTGAAATCTGTACATAAAATTGTATCTTTCTACCCCTAACCTTTTGTAGTCATCGTGTTCAGATGTTTCGGATAGTCGAATAGACAGACTTTCTTTGAATGGATTTCGTTCAAAATTTGAAAGAAATCTACAGATTTGGTATGAAGTTCATATACCAAATTTCCTCATCAAGTTCAAAACGGTTTTTGAATTATCTTGTTCACAGACATATTGCCGCATTGAAGAAAGACAGTCGAATCTCCATGGCCGAATGCTCATGGCACTGGCCTCGTGATCGAGAGACCTGGGTTCGAATCCGGCTAGAGACAATGCGATTAATGGTATATGTAAATACTTGATTCCTTTATTTTATGTTTCCTTCATTTCATGTTCCAGAAGATACTGGACATTTCTTACTGTCTCCAGAAGAGTATTCTGGAACTTTCTCTGCTTGAATAAAAGCAGAAGATTTGGCAGTTACTGTATTCTCAGCTCTGAGTTCAGTTAATGAATTGGTTTAGCTCTACTTCTTGTGTGTGTCATTAAGTTCTATACTGAAGTATCTACGTGACAGGCATAATTCCAAAAATGCATTTTTCAGGCTCGGGAAAGTTTGAACGTGGAGACTCATCAACATCTCGAATTAGAATTTTTTTGATGATTATTATGATTTCTCTTTGGATATTTCGCATAGGAAAAAATAAAAATTGATGTGAAGACAAAATGTGCCCTTATGATGGGAAATTTAAGAAAGTAGAGAATAAAAAACTTGAGTAATCAATAAATTTGAATGATAGTATTAATGATCGAATTTGGAATATGAGATATAATAATGTTTATTGTATCTTTGGATTGAAATTACCATTATGTAATTACTATTCACTTTTGCATAGGACTAGTTGGTACAAAAGTTAAGAAACTCGTTATAAAATCGCTTGTTTAGATATGAGTGAAATTACCATTCTGTAATTACTATTCACTTTTGCATAGGACTAGTTGGCACAAAAGTTAAGAAACTCGTTATAAAATCGCTTGTTTAGATATGAGAGTGATTTACGCATTCGTAACAAACGCTTTGGCCATTTGTTTATGCGAGTTAGTGTAAGACATATCTATATTTATTGAAAAATAAATTTTTATAAAATTTGCGTCTTACTTTTGTTAATCATCGTTAAAAATATTTTATACTGAATAATAGAAATTTATTAAATCTATAATTTTTTTCAATAATTATGTAAAAAATGTTTGGAATTGGTGCAAATATGATGAGATTGCAATATACAGGGTGTCTCAAAAACCTTGACCTGGGCTTTTATTCCTTAAACATTGATCGTAGACATATACTGTAAATTACAAAGTTGCGTAAAAAAATGGTGTAAAATGTTATGAAATCGATTAAAATTTTCAGGGGATAAAACTTCAAAAAATGCAAAATTTAAATTTTTATACGGACCTCGTGCAAAAAAATTCCTAATGTGTAAAATGTGCCGCTTTCTCTAATAAGGTCATGTACAAAATGACAGCAATTTATCACAAAAAGTCTCAAAGATATAAAACTACATAAATGCTGACTTATACCACTTTTTAATGCCTGGATATGAGTTCACAAACAGGAAAAACCATGTAAAATGCTCGTGTTTTAGGGATCGTACCCAAATTAACAAAGAAAGTAATGATTGAATAAATAAATAATAATTTTGCTATTTATTGGTTCAAAAGTATTAAAAATGTGTAGAAATAATAACTTAAAGGATAGATTACATAAGTTAAAGGAAAGATTACATAAAGGAATGATTGCATAAGGAAAGATTATTTAAAGGAAATATTGCATAAGTTTTTTTTTTTTTTAGAATTTCATTGACTGTGCTATTTTTAAGTTATATTCTGTAATTCATGATATAGAATTTTAAAGTATTCTTCAGGAAACATAGATTTTAAAATTTGTATTAAAAACTAAAAATATAAAAGCATATTTTATTTCCTTATGATGCAATCCTGCGTCGCGTCATCTGTACTGAAGCTGTAAACATTTGCATTTTAATTTGTTATTGGCCCTTCACCAACTTTGTTTTAACTTATCTTTGAGAGTTTTCATGATAAAATTCTTAAATAAATTTTGCACATGACCTTATTAGAGGATGGGGCACATTTTACTCAATGAGAATTTTTTTTTGTACGGAGTCCGTATAAAAATTTAAATTTTGTATTTTTTAAAGTTTAATCCCCTGAAAATTTTAATCGATTTCATAACAGTTTGCACCTTTTTTACGTAACTTTGTAATTTACAGTATATGTCTGTGATCAATATTTAAGTAATAAAAGCCGCTATCAAGGTCTTTGAGACACCCTGTATATATAAATTATAAGTATTAATGATATGGAATAACAGAAATTTCTTTAATTCATTAATTGTATCTTCAATAAATAAATCAAAAATATTCGAATGGATCCAAATCTGATGCGATTACAACATAAATAAAGTATGGATACTGATGGATAATAACCATGTTATTAGTACTGACTTTTTTAGCTTTATTTCATTTCATTTGTTTCATATTTGTGGAGAAGAAATTTCGAAATCAACTTTCTCCTCAAATCCTGATGCGCTTTTAATTTGAAATAGCGAGCAGCTGCATGTTTTTAATTGAACCTACTTCCTCGGCTTTAATTACTTCATGATTTAAATATCATGTAATCGCTTAAATTAAATTTTGATTCAATGCGACAGGCGCCATCTGACTTTGACAGGCGCAGTGAGCTTGAGAAAAAAAATTATTTGAAAATTATCCGAATAAAATATAATAAAGATTTATAAATAAATATATAAAATGTCGAAACTATTAAAAATAAAAAGAAATAAATTTTTAAGTATACGTTTATGAATTTAAAAAAATCGTAAAATTTATTAACTTTATTCTGTTTAATTTCTTACACATTTTACCTTCATGTTTTTAGATCTAAAAACACCTAATGATAAGGCCAAGGTAGTACTAATTCGAAAAATGGCATTTTATTATCATCAGAGATTTCATCTTACCTTTGCGTTTTTGAATTAGATCATATTCTTAGCAAAAATACAGCAGAAACTAAATAGTTTATTTCAATTAATAGAAGTCATATAAAGAAGAAATCAATATTCTTTTCTCACAATGCATATCTTCCAAATGCAAAGATTGATTATTGCCTAAGTATTTACATTAAAGGTCTTCTAAAGAATAATAGATAGAAAAGCACACTACTTAAATTTATCGAATTTCTGATTTTTCTATAAAAATAAGAATAGTCGCATTTAAGTTTCTGCAGCATTTTAAAGAATATTCGTACACCAGACTTTATCAAATAAATAAGCGAAACAACATCTAATCTTTTTAATGTACTACAGAAAATAAACGGTTGACAAATATTTCGGAGGGAAATAACTTTCACGAAATATCTTTATGTTTAAACAATGAATGTGTAACAAACCCCACACAAAACAAGCATTAGCAAGTGAAACAAAAAGGTATAAGAATTTTAGAACAGTATTGTGCTTTTATTTTTGACACCGCACTAAAGATGAACACACGAAAATGTGATGCGAAACTATTGAAATGAATAACAGAGAATTTGCAAGTGAAACAGATTGAAAGGAATTTGAAATTGAGAGCTGTCAAATTTCGTGGAACTATGACAGACTTATTGAACGAAGTTCTGAGAATTACATACAGACATTCTTTCTGAGCTCTATATTGTTAATTTATGTTTTCTGTATTTTGATAAAAGCTTTTTTTTTAAACTTTTTAACTGGAAAAAGCTAATTATGTTATAGAGAGCAAAAAGGAATATATTGCCTAGAATTATTTTTAATATATGAACGAAATAAGAAACATACAGCATAAATCATATTTCATTTATAATGAAAATAAAATTGTTATAATTATATTATATACTATTATTATATTGTGTAATTAATATTATATACTATACTAGTTGGTACCCGGAGCGTTGCTGCCGCAGAAGAAATAATTTTGGAAACATCGTTTGAAATTTAAAATTGCTATCTTATTTAATTAGGAATGATGGAAAGAATGATATTTATTTTCTTATCGGCAATGAATACATTCATTGAAACTTAATGATATATAACTGAGAAATACAAATAATATTTATTCCATTTATTTGCCTTTCTATTCAAGTGCTTTAGGGTAGTCGATATTTTTTGTTTTTCCGTCTTCAGCAAAAACAAATAAATTTCTTGGCTGTCCGACTCGTAAGCATCCGGCATGGCCATGGGAAAAACAAAGATTCAATACACACACAAAGATTCAATTTCTAGATTCAATACACACATTTGAAGTGATTGACCTTCCGCCTTGTTGATGGTCATCGAGAATGCAAGTCGAATGGGAAATTGCAGTCGTTTGAAATCAAAAGGCATATCGGTGGGAATAAAGGGAATGCGTGGAATGAGCACATCTTCTCCAATCGACTGTCAGTTAAGAATAGTTGCCTCACTTCTTGCCGCATATTGTTTTTTGATTCTGATGCGCGTGATCAGGTAGCATATAAATGTTGTCCTTCGATTCTCGTCGCATGCTGATCTTGAGATTCTGAAGCACTTGGATTTGCAATTTGTAAACGATCTGCTTTATTGCTCGCTGGTCGTTTATTTGAAAAGCTCGAGTTGCCATATTTCTACGTGCTGTGCTGGTAGATCTATTAAGTGACGAACGTTTGGGGACATATTTTTTGTCGAAGCGATCAACAAGATACACGCTTGTATAACCGAAATATCGTTTGCGGATTCTCTGAATAAATAGAAAAATTACTGTTTGCACTGGAAAATTACCTTGATCGGCATCGATAATAATAATTCTATTTTGTATGTGTGAGATAAACTCTGAATGATATGTGCGGTTCGCAGCAGCCAGAATATTGTGCACCCTGAATGACAATACCTTGTGTAGATGACTATTCATTAAAGAAAAGGAAAAAAAATAGCGGTTGCACTAAATATTTTCAATTTCATTTCACTCACTTGATAAGCATCAATTATAACAATTTTATTTTGTTTGATATACGTGCGATTAACTCCAAATGACAAGTGCCATTTGCCGTTTACTATTTGTTTTTTGTCAATTGTCAGTTTTAAAATATAATCTTCGCGCAAGTGCAAGCAATAATTTGAGCAAGTTTCATTGCAATCGGTTGAACGGTACAGCAGTGCATAAGATACGAACAAACAAACATTCATTTTTATATATTAGATATGATAACTGTAGTATGCTTATAACTTTCACGCAGTTGCAAGCAATAAGTTGGTCCAATTTCTCAGCAGTCGGTTGAAAGGTACGGCAGCGCATAAAGTATGAACAAACAAAAATTTATTTTTATATATTAGATTATTATATATTATTATCATTATTATTATAATTATATAATGCTATATATTTTATTTGTAATTAATATTATATATTATAATGTATTGTTATTAAAATTATTATATGTTATATAATAATTAAAATTTTATATATTTTCAACTTTTTACAACTGTAACAAGAAATAACATGTTTTATTTTTGAATAAAAAATTAATTCTTTCAAGGGTATAAAGCATTCGTTTATCTTTGGGGAAACCACGTTAATAGGTTCAAAATTTGAATTGCCGCTGTCGTTTTATTTATTAAATACCAAATCTCCTCTTTCTAATATATCTTCAAACGACTACCGCCTGACATATAATAAAGATTTAAAAAAAGATTAAAAGATAGATTAACTACATAGACTTAAAAAGATAAATTCCAAGAGGAATTATAAACCTTTAAATCTCAGAAAGAGCTTAAATTGCTGATCGATTAATTTCATTTCACTCCAATATAATTATCACTGAAACTATTCCAAAGTCGAAAGTGTTCATACTAAACAGAAAGAAAGCAAATTAACGTCATTATGTTAATTTATACATTTTCTACTTCGTATGTGCATTTATAAGAAATAAACGAATATGAATTTCTGTAATATTTTATTGTATTCACAGCAATCACAGTCAAATGAATTAATTTGAAGCACAAACTTCTTCTTTCATTTCAATTGTTTACAACATAAGTTTTCTGAAATTTCTGCTTTTATTTATATTCAAGCAAAATGAAAATTATGTCAAGGACAAAGAATGAATAACACATTGACAAATTCTTATGAAACGCTACTGCCTAGAGTCGAACAACTCTGTAAGCTTTCGTTGTTAAAGAAGATATTTTATTCAAATTTCTGTTGACGATAAACTCGTGTTCTAAAAGTAAAAGCTTTCAAAGTTAATTATCTGCGCCCGGAGTATCTGTGAAGGTTTATGTCATAGTGGGAGATTTAGGAGAACGAAATTCTGAAAAGTTCTACTTTTGATAACATTCGGCAAATAGGTTTGTTGCTTTAATTAAATCCCATGAACGCCCGAAACATAATCTCAACTGAATCTAATTAAATTTTTGTGATTGATTTTCCGTGAACATTCTACTCTTTCAAAGATGTTTCATTAAGAATTTTCTTTAGATTTGTCACTACTAAAATGCTTGGAATTGTTATAAAATACGACCACTGCATTATTTTTCAGAGAAATTTAATGATTGCTTCTGGGTGTGAGAATTATTTCTGTATAAGAAATGATTAATACATTGTCGATGTTTTTTGTTAAAAGTTATATAGCTTTCAATTTTCAATCTGAAAGTTAGTTGTTATATTTTATTAGTTTACAGACTTTGATTGAAAAGGTATTGCTCTTTTCAATTTTCATCATCGAAGTGAATTTAATGTTAAGAATCTGGAAGAAATACGCTTCATTAATCATTTTATAGATGAAGTTAATTGCTTTTATTTAACATTGAAATTATTTGACATTTAACATTTCTTTAACACTGAAACTATTTCAGGATAAAAGATATGAAAAGATAAAGATTTTTATTCAATCTCATAGAGAGTATTGAATTACTAGTTCACTTATCTCTTTTGCTCTTACGGTTGAACTTTTCTGTAATTTCTTTTTAGACGCTAAAGCTAGCCTTGATCACACGGGACCGCGATGGCCTGGTAGTAAGGTCTCCCCTTTGGAGTCTCAGGGTTTAAGGTTCAAGACCATATGCCACTGAAGAACGGTTGTGTAAGCGGGTCTGGGGCACGCTAAACGTCCTACCACTGGTGTGACGTGATGTGGAGAGGGGTGCAAGTTCAGATGGCGCCCTTGTCATCTGACCTTTGTTCAAACTTACGAGGTCCTTCCCAAAATAGCCCTAATATTTCTTCAAATCGGGACGTTAATATAACTAAACTAACCTTGATCATACTGAGGCTAGTATATTGTTAAGAACATAAAACACTGAGAAAATGTCTAAAATGTTTTAACATTAAAAAAAGTATAGTCGATAGCTTATGGTTTACAAAAGCAAAATACATTATTTGTATAGTTCGATTCAAAAGGGGAATTAAAAGACTAGATTGGGAAAGAAAAAAAAAACCTAGAGGCCCATAAAACGGAGGTAAATTTAAAAAACAGTTGATTGCAAGGCCAAGACCTTTGGTTCTATCAGCTAATAAACTGCAAAAAAGAGAGGTTATAAATATACCGATTTGTGGTTATAAACTTGGCTATTAACTCCCCGATGCATCTTCAAACATTTTATCTAGTTTCCAAACGAAACAGCTAACTTATTGCACACACACACACAGAGAGAGAATAAAATGGAAATTGCAAGCATTTCGGAGCATTTGAAAGCAACATTAAAATATTCGGAAATGTATTAAAAGGCTATCATCGTCAAATTCATAATCACAAACTGATACCTTCAGATAAAACGACACTTCGCAAATCACTCCAAAATATGCGATTGTAGTTTAACAATTACAATTAATTGATTTTCATTTTTATATACTTAACATAAAAATGTTTTAAAAATTGCTGCTTTATAAATTTGAAAAATATAAGAAATGTATAATTAAAAATGGTTTCTTGAAAATGTATTATTGCCCAAAAATGAATGAAAATATGCTTAAAAATGTTTGATGCTTGTAAATAGTATAGTATAAAATTTCATATGGGTCAATTGAAATTTTTTTATTTATGCGTACTGAAATTCGAACTGTTGACTCATCTGGGGAGACGGGATTGGCAGCAATAAAAACTATTTTTTTTATTATTCATATCTCGAGTTGATTTTTGTATTCCATTCAGTCGCTGAAAGGGCCTTATTCCGTATCACTTATAATTCGTCCCAGTCGTTATTATCTTAAAATCCAAAGCTGCAATTCTTAGTCACCATCATTACATTAAATGCTTCAGATAGTTTTTGCCTTCTTTGCGTCCGTTTCAAATTAATCTTCATAATGAGATGAGTAAAGTTTAATTATTTCTTAGTCGTTAGTTCTACACGAACAAAACATGTTTTGAGAAAAATACATCTTTTATCATAGGGGATCAAATTAATTACATTTTTTGGAATTTATTTAAAATCCTTTTTTAAAGTCGAATGTTCAAACTTATTGATATTGTGCAATTCTAATGTTGGTGAAACGTCTTCGATTTTATGAGGTTAAAGCTCAAAAGTATATTTTTTAAAATGCAAACCATCCCAGTTCCCTTAAAACTATTAACTATATTATTTCATGATGTTTGTTTTGGCCGCCTAAAACCTGCATGGATATTTTTCAAACAAACAATGTAATTGTTTCAGATACATTTCATCAATATATACTATGACGAAGTTTGTCAGTATCACGCAAGGATAAATCCTTCTTATTTCCTTATCTTGCAGTAGTATATTCGTTTCTTCTTTGGGTTTGAACAAACAAAATGGGGAGTTGAAATCACTATTATTTAAAAAGATCTATCGTAGACGCTAATCTGTTCAAAAATGTTCATCAGCAGTAATTTAAAATTTTTGAAACTTTCGTTCGGGGAGATCAAGATGCTCAGGTTACTTATTTTTCCATGTAAGATTTATATATCTTAGTGTTGACAAACATGAAAGATTGAAGCATTAATATCAATATTTTTCTTTTCTTTATGCAAATCAAGAACTCTTTTTTTGCCACACTGGAGGATGATTTTCTGCCATTTTTTTTTCCATAAATAATGTTGTTAGTATTTTATTGAAAGTTGAGAAGCGTGATTGTAGTTCGTTTCACCGTTTAAACTTTTATTCGCAATTTGTTTTTTTCTAATAAAATTTTTTTAAATAGACGATATTTCTGTTTTTCTTTTTTCACTGAAATGTGAATTCTAAACCAGAAATTATGAAATAATTTATTTTTTATGCCATTTTTTTAAAATCTCATCCATTGGATAGTATATTCAGAATTTCCAGATTCAATCACTAATCGATTGCTGATATTCTGTAATAGTTAATTTAAACTATCAGTCTTTGGCAAAAAAACCAAAGGTTTTAAGTTCATACCATTCCAATTAATAATTTTCTATTCTTTCTTTAAATGTCTTTATCTGTCTTTAATACAAAAAATTATTATATTTCCCATGATTTGATGTGATTCTGAAAGAATCTTGCCATGAATATTGTAATTGATTTTATTTATATAATAATGATTCTAAGTTATCATATATTTTCAATTATTTAACGTTCCCTTTCTCATGTAATACTTAAGCTTTAAATTACAAGAAACAATATAATTTTTTAAATTTTTGCACCCATTTTTAAAGTATATAAGCTACTGATTCTTTTCGAATATTTTAGTATAAAAAAAGTGTAACTTCATAATCCAGTAAGTATATTCTCTTTATATAGTGAATTATTTTTTTAAAATTCAATCTGTTGCTATACGTTTCTATATCTTTAATGCATTTATTCTGTAATATATTTAAAAATTGAGTATGTCTGAAAATCGTAGAGGAAATCGTGGAGAACGTCTCCCTCTATATTTTTAAAAGGCCTTGGATAATTGAGTATATCGTTTCCCCAACAAGAAAAGCTGCAATAGCAAAAACGCCAGACGGTAAAGAATATTTCATGGCCTTTATTTTCGGAATTGCTCTAAGTGATTAATACTACCATGCTTTAGAACAAGATTGCTTCTAATAAATCGTGTTTTCGTTTCTTTCGAGATAAAAAAGACTTTAGTGAAAGTTTCTGTAAACTTCTGTTAGAAATCAAAAATAAAATTGTTTTTTTCTAAGTTGAGTGAAAAAATAAGAAAGTAAGTTCGCTTTTTTAACTTGCCTGAGTGAAGAATTATTGTGCATATTTTAAAAATTGCGAGAAAACCGAAATAAATATTTTTCTGCAAGACACATAATTGCAAAGCTACATGTTATTTTTTAAGGATCTAATGGTGTGAATCATTAATCAGCTCCATAAAGTGTTAGAAATTTCAAAAATGACTGGAGGGAGTTGTCTCCTCTAAACTTTCTGGTTATAATCCCCAATAAAGGTCTCAATCCCCTTCCTCAGTATAAAATTGCGGATTTTCGGCAAGGTCGCGATTAACTTATATGGTGATGGATAGTTACGAAATATTGATATTTGGTACGAATCCAGCATTTTTATTGAACCTATCACGAGAATCTGTATTTTGAACGCCTTTTTTTTTGTCGACCAATTAACACCAAAATTTGATGCGAAACTATAGGTGTAGTCACAATTATGACATACCGAATTTCATTGATTTGAATCATTGCGTTTATGAGTTATTGCATTTACATGTACAATAACAGTACAGCAGATAGCAACTATTTGATTGATTTGGCTCAAGATTTGAAAAGCATCTGTTGCTGTAAAATGTAATTAATTCGATAATAATGAATAATCACCGGTAATTATTCATAATCACCTGTAATTATTCATAATCACTGGTAATTATTCATAATCACTGGTAATTATTCATAAACACAGGTAATTTTTCATAATCACTGGTAATTAATCATAATCACCGATAATTTTTCATAATCATTGGTAATTTTTCATAATCACTGGTAATTAATCATAATCACCGATAATTTTTCATAATCATTGGTAATTATTCATAATCACCAGCTAATTACATGTATCGAAACGCATCTATATTTTAGTTCATAAATCTTTACACCGAAATTTATCTATATAGCTCTTTGTGTTTTGAAATTATGGAGCACACTTGTAATCAAACCTCAAGGCCTTCTACGAATGTAGTTAGTTCAAAATTTGACAGAAATCTACACATTTAGTCATAATTCCATATACCAAATTTCATCTGCCTTGCTAAAAACGTTTTTAATTATTGTGTTCACAGACAAACAAATTGATTGACTCACAGACTGGAATAATTACACTGGCTACTCCGCCCCGTGTAATTAAGGCTTTTGTACTAAACCTGATTGACTGCAACTTTGACGGAAACTAAGGATGAATCCTGAAGGCCGGTACCCGGCTACGGTACAACCCTACTGTGGGAATCACATCTCGTCATCGATAGGAGTTAGCTAAACCCATCATTTCCGAACCTAACAGGGTGGCGAGAAACAACCACTATACCGGAGCTTCCCCTCCTCATTTCTAAGGTGCTCCTCGTTGGGAGTGACTGACTGCTATAGTGCCAAAAATGCATTATCGGATTCAGAGAGGTCTGAAGCGCAGAAATTCATAAACATTTCGAGTTCCATTTTTTCCCGCCTTTACACTGCTTCTTCTTCTATATTTCGTATATGAGAAACTTGTGAGGACATCAAAAGGAAAATAAACTTTTTTTGGGTCAAAACGTAATCAATAACAAAATTTTTAAACAAGGGATACGATATAAATATTCAATACAATCGAATTAGTTGAAAAGGGAAATGGAAATTTTCGGTTAGGACATGCGTACTATGGTGGTGCCTTGATTAATTTCGAGATCATTATATTTGTATCAGCTTTTTAGTTTGTTGTGCGCTCAATATGTTACAAAGAATAACTTGAAACATTCGCAATGCACAATAAAAATGAATCTTAGTTGAAAATTGTATATTTATATAAATTGACGAAGATAAAAGGACAAAAAAAAAAAAAAATGGAAACGGAACTCGAAGAAAGAAAGTGCTTTTCACCTGGGAAATACAATAAGTGCCAAAACTGTCCTGAAGCTCATTTTTCTTTCTTCAGTAAAATTTGTTGTTTTCCACTTACAAATTTCCAGTTCTAGCCTTCAATTGTTGTTTCCGGGAAATAGAATAAAACTTGTTTTCGGGTATATTTTGGATTGGGATATAAAAAGAGTTTTTTTTTCTTGAAAACGGTAACGCTTAATTTTTAGATAGTTTCCTTAAAAATTAAAATTATTTTCAGAAAAAATTATTTAATGGAGAAAAAAATTTATTTAAGTTTGCTAGCAAAAATATAATATAGAAAGGAACATTTCAATTGTTACGTGAAACCATGCGTCAAGTGACATCAGACTTGATTTAAGACTTAAATAGATTTTAAAAAAATTAATCGAAAATTTGAACTCCTTTCTATTGATGATAGCTTATAATTCAAAAAACCAACCCAGCCAGAGGTTTAAGCACTCACCTCTAATAATTGCAATTTCTTTCTAGTTATTTATAAAATCCATAATTACGTATTCATATGCCTAGTTATTTATAAATCAGCTATCACTAATCAGAAATCATCACGATTGGCTAGACTTTTAGCACACTTCATTTGATAACAGTCTAATTAATAAAAAAATCACGTTTAAATGGAAGTATTAACTTCCTAGAATCGGTGTAAAAATAAACGCCAATAACTTGGAGCACGGAACGTTGAAACTGATAATTATGGTATTAACATTACTTGAAATAGAATGGAATAAAAAAAGTGAATCTTCTCCATAATTATCTAGGTGGATTTCTCATAACTCTGCTCTTTAAAGATCCATTAAATCTTTTGATGAGATACACCCACAACCCTGCTATAAACATAACAAAGCGATTAAATGATTAACTTTTTCCTTCATTTTAATAAACTTTAAACAGTGTATTTTATAAATCATACTGCTTCATGAGGTTTTTCTCGAACTTTTAAAATATTAGTGTAGATTGAGAAAATCTAATTTAATATTTTTGTTTTCATTGATTTTCTTTTCATTATCATTGAACTTTATAATTTAATATATTTTGATTTTTTACTAAATAATTTGAGAAAATTTTCCCCAGAGTTATATACGTTTGAAAGCTCACCAATGTTTATAAGATAATTGTCTCCCTCGCACTTTCTCTCGTTATATATAATTCCTCATAGAAAAAATCTCTTATTTTGAATCTCTGCCTGAGGGTGACCCTTGTGAATGTCTTGAGGTCGGATTCTTATTTTATTTGTTTTAATTTTGATTCTATTTTCCTATTAATTTGGTTTTTATTACATGG
>JAPMOR010069649.1:8154-18614 GCA_026543865.1 Argiope aurantia | reverse complement strand
CTTTGGGATACAAATGTCAGGCTTTGCTAGAAGGCTAATGCCTCCAAGAGAAAGCAACAGAAACCCTGGAAACATCTTATATAAAATCGCAATTAGTGTGCCCCTTGCTACGATGAGGATGTAAAGTCGAAAATAAAGATGGCGGACCAAATAAACAATTCTGAAGAACACGGTTACCACTTTCTGCATTAAAATTATGATCTTGACTGATAAATATTAGTTTATCTCAGAAGAGTTGTTTTAAAAATTAGGGTCGCTGCTTATCTTTACAATCTTGTCGCTGCTTATCTTTACAATTTTGAAATAAAGAACTTTTGCAAACTGGCTGCTCCGGTCTGTAGAGTAGACAAACACTTTGGAGAATGCGATGCCTTCGGCATCTAAAGAAAGCACCGGGCAGAACTGCTGCAGCCGCAACCTAGTAGCTTCGTTAGATCATCAAAAATATCGATTTTTTCAAATAATTTTAAAAACTGGAATAAATCAGATACAAAATGTCTTCGGAGTCTCAAAAAAAAAACAAAAAAACACCGGACAATGTTTTTTTAATTTAAAAAACATTTTATGTCTTCGCTATCAGTGGGAGTGGGAACTAGTAGCTTCACTAGTTCATTAAACTTAAGAATATTGAGAATAACAAGAACAGTGTAAGGAAAAATGAAAGTACCTTCTTAATAACTTCGCTACTAGACACTGGTGCCTTTCTTAAGAAGAAATTTGAAGGAATAAATACACTTGCTCGGTTTAACTAATTCTTCATTTGAGCAGGGAACATTTCCATGAAAAAAAAACTGAACTTCTCCATGATTTCCTTCTGTCCGTATATATTTTGAATTGCAAACATCTAATTCAAAAATATATATAAATCAATATTCTCGATCATAATATTTCTGATTATCTCGGTTATCAGACATCGGATTATTGAATTCTCAGACTAATCTAGTATTTACAGGAAATCTACTAAAAGGTGCAACAAATCGTAAAGAATTCCATTAGAATGGTAAGATAATAGTAAAATGAAAAAGTGTGAAATAGACAAACGATTCAGAAAGCTCAAACAGATGTTTAGAGTTACTTTCCTGTTTGTAAACAGATCATTTTTATTAGCCTGCCATAATCCTGTAAGAATTGCAAGGATAAATGTTTTCTATACATAATTCATTTTAAAAATAACGCGGAATGTTTTATTATCAGTAATACTTTGAATTATAAAGCGAAATTTAATTAAATTTTTAATGGATGTTTATTAGTAGGTTATTTTTAATTTTCACTTCTTACAAAACCGCTGTAGTAGATGTACAACTCAATAAGCAAAAAAATGTAAACAAATCAGTATTAGGGTTACTAGGAAATTTATTAGGCTTGCTTTTTTGGGCTGACATATCGGCGACAAACTCGAGGACACAAGAAAACACAATTAAACCACATCTCCCGCGCAATACGAGTAGCAATGGCAAATTGAATTTTAAGCTTATGCACTGCATCCTTTGATTGAACCCTGCAGTCTAAAGGACTGAATTTCCTATGAAAATTTATACCTTTTGAGATTTACTAGAAAATGCTAACCAGTAATTGTTTAAAAACCGCAAAACTTTCTTAGGATAATTTTTTTATCATTTTTTGCCCTCGGTTCTTAAAGGATGCATATTCGACAAGCTTTTTAAAACACTCGATGAATAAATTTAAGAAATAACCGCGTCTTGAAAACGCCGTTGAATTACTGGTTGGAAATAATTACATAGATGCTTCTGATCGGCATTATACAAAAGTAACAAAACATCTCTCTTAACTACATAAAATAAACAAGAGCCAGAGCTAGAGTTGATGGTTGAAATGGCAATTAACGATTTTAAAGTTAAAATTTCCTTCTCACATACAGGTAATAAAAAGAATTGTAAAATAGACGTCAATAGAATAGAAACTGTTCAAGTGATATCTTATATAAGGGCTGGGAGCCGTTTTGATATTAGAGTACTGCAGTGGAAATGACAAATAATGTCTCCAAAGATTAGGTCCGACAAAAGGAAAGGTTTAATTTAAACACAATTTATTAAGACGAAATAAAATTAAACACGAACTATTTACAGATATGATGAAAGAACTTATAAATACTTAGAAGATCATTACAGGACCAGCACCGAACCACATTACAAACATAATGACATTTATATCATGTCTTAATTCTTATATTTGCATATTATCTGCGGTTAAATAAATGTCAGATACGATACCGATTAAATAGTTATATGTTTAATGTCGAGTGAAGTGATTTATTCAAACTAAGGACGCGCAATAGCAGTTTAAAAATGCATTGCATCCTTTTTCAATAAAGTACGGAAAACAAAAGAATTTGGAATTCAGAACCTTAATGCCGAAATTTCCTAACAGAAACTTTAAGCATATTCGAAATTTCAAACACCCTACTTTCTATATGAACAAAACACAATGTTTCAAATACTTAAATAATATTATAAAAATTAATTCAAGTATTAAGTTTCTCTTACTTTTGTTACAAAACATAGCAATTCCATAAAGTAAAAAATAAGAAGTCTTGTTAACAATTTAATTTTGAAATAGTTTTTACTTGTATGATTATAAAAACTTGGTTAACAAAAAATTACATTTCAAACATGAAATAGTTAAGTAAAAAAGAAAACCCTCAAGCATTATGCCTTTCTGGGAAACATTTTTTTCAGATTGACAAACTTCTTTTTATAAATACGTGATAACAGAGAATTTATCGAAATGAAGATTTTGGCCCTCCTTAAAGAACATATATATTATGTCCAATATATAAAGAATATATATATTGGACATTATAGCGTTGTAAATGTAGAGATGAAGATATTCTCATTCAATTTAAGACTAAAGGCAATTCTTTATATTGAAATAAAAAGTTGCAAATTATCTGTCAACTATTTTTCCCCTCCCCTCCACTCGGTCTACCCCTGATAAGACTCTCAAACATTTATAGAATTCCGATATAAGAATCTTGTTGCTTAGTGCTAAGAAACACATTTATTCATTTTCCATTCATTTTTGATGAACGACTACAACAGAACATCTCCACAGAGCTACAATTTTAGTTATTAAATAGCAAATGCCATTTGTCAATGTCGGTGCGTTGTTTATTAAGACTATTACATGCATGTGAAACATGCGCCCTGATGTCGGAAATTCTTCAACATACTTATATTGATTGACATTTTCCACCCTAAAACTCATTGTCAAATCTTATCCTCCTAGTTCTTTCCGTTTTGTAACTATCACATCCGAAAAGACTAACTTCCAGTGAATAAAGTTCGGACAAAATTTAATAAGGAGCTATTCAAACTAAATATCAAATTTAATTGGTCTTCAACGAATTTTTGAATCGTATAAACAGGCATAGTTCGAAAAATATTTTTTCGGATTCGGATCTCTGAAACGTGAACATTCGACAAAATCTAGAGTTCGAATTTTATTGAGGGTTCGTCCGTAAGCTCATGTGCATACAGCATAAAACAAAAAAAGTTTTTTAACGAAAAAGTAAGTTCAAATGCGAATACTTTTATTTTGATGTCCTTTAAGCAGAGTTTCAGCTACATAGGTCAAACGTTTGAAAACCATTAATTTACACTGCAATGTAATTAAATGTTATACCCTTGGCGTATAAAGCTGAACTGGACCGTTAGAAGCGGTATCACCATCATCCAGATTTTTAAAAAAATACTTGACTAATTTCGAATCAAATTTGTTATTCATGACTTCATAAATATATATATATATATGCCTATATTTACTACAATGACGTCAGAATAAAAGAAAGTATTAAGCACAAAAGACAAAAGAAAGCGATTAAGTAAGGATTCAAGTTGTACATTTGTGGTGCTATAATCAACTGTTTGTAATGCTATGGATTATTTCCCTAATAATATGACATATTTCAAATTATACAATATAAAAAAATAAATACAATATAAACAAATAAATATAAGAAACAATATACAATAAAATATAATAGCAATAAATATAACAATTTATTTAAACAAAAGTGTTGTATAAATTTAAAATCAGATATATAATACGAAGTATATGAAATACAGCAAACACGCTGTGACTACTCTTTTCACAGTTATTTTTCTAGCAAAGGGATCGATAAAATGTGATAAATAATTATCAGTTTAAAACTGACGAATGCTTTTGAGCAAGACGGGCAACGCATTTCTGATTCATATACGCATTTCTGATTTGTTATAAAGAACTAAATCGTAACATTGGTATATATATTCAGGGAATAAAAATTACAAAAAAAATTAATGTACATCGAAATTCGTAATTGAGAAATTTGTAGGGTAAATATATGCATATTCCTATTTTTCAGAAAATCTTATATTTATGAGTTATTTATTTTTCAGCTCATTCCTTTTTATTTGATAAAAAAATAAAAAAGGAAGTTGTACGGTAGTTATTCTTAACATGTTACTATAATCCAATCAAATTCAGAGAGGGATTAATAAACATGAGATATCCCAACTTCTTCAATCAAAGTTTAAAAAATTAATATTTTCCATTCATATTTTACTGGAGTCAACTGTAACATGTAATAATTGTTTTAAAGAACAATCACAATAATAGTTTATTAACGTAATGAAAGCATAAAAAGTGAATAATAAGAATCAATGTAGTTTCGTATTATAAATTTGCTTTTATTACTTTTGCCCTTTCTCAACAGAATATTAAAATATCCGAAAGTGAAAAATAAAAACGAAATTCTTATTTCATCACAATTTAGATATATTTGCTAATAAATCAATGCGTATCTGTTTGAACACGAGCAACTGAAATCTTCAATGCTCATATTCGAAAAAAAGAACAAAATATATAAAGAAAGAACAATGAATAATAACTTGCTTATTAATTTCTATGAAAAAAAGAATTTCGAAGGAAAGTTTTGTACTCACTTTTCTATCCATTATTTATCAAAATATAATCAATGTATCACAAGAACAATAACTATCATAAGCGCAATATTAACAATGAATGTTTGAAACACAAGTAACTTGGACCAAAACAGGAAATTTTAGCAACCCTACAAGAGCAATGCAATTTTCTTTTAACTTATCGCCCATCATCAAGTTAAAAATTCCCTACTGTTAACGCTCAAATTCCTTTGTCGGTGTAAATAACGAATGATAAAATGATTATATTGGCATACATATTTCGCCAAATGTGTCTCTCATAAAACAGGGAGCCAGATTTTGAGAGAAAAGGGATTAATTCAAAGTTGTTGCCGAAATGCGCCAGCAGCTAGGCAATAACAACATGTGTTTTCAAATAATCGGATTTTCATCTATGGCTATTCAAAGAATCGAATCTGCTTCGGAATATGTTTTAATAGATTTTTTAATAGAATCTTTTATATCAATGCATGCAAATATCTCTGATTAAAAAAACCTAAATATCAATGAAATTACAGATTCGAATCCGACTATCGGGGAGAAATTTGTTTTCAACTTTGACAATTAGGCGACAGCAGGGGGAAAAGAATTTTTCTTTCTTAAGATGGATACATAGTCATTTTCAGTTATGCGTAATTTGTTTACTGCTGTCTCCTGGTTGTCAAAGGGAAAAAGAACGTTGTTTCCAATAGTCAGATTCGAATTTATGGATGGTAAAAGAGATTAGGTTCCTAGAACAGCGATATTTTCTGCACCATTTTATGCCATTTATAGAAATATAGTTTTCCTTAAGACACATAGTCTAAGCATATTATTTCAATCTTTCCAATAGAAAGAAAACAATTTTTTTTTAAAAGATGCACTTTTAGTGATGCATTAAAAAGTGGAAAATTACTCTGTAGCAAAAATGTGAACCTAAAAACAAAATCGTAAAAATATGAAATAGGTGCCCTAATCATATTCGAGTTTTAATTTTATCAATAACGTATTTTTATTTTCTTAAGAATATTTTTGATGTTTTTGTTATAATATTTGTAATATTTTAAAATTCTTACAATTTTGTTTCCATTGTCTCCTGCTTTATGGTTCAGTTTGCTCAGTCATACCAGCTAGGTTAAAAGATTACATAACGGATTTAAATATAAACGGAAAGTTTCTATTGTATTCTCTGCTCTTATTTTGCTCTCATTTTCATCCAGGGTAACTGTTGAACTAGTATGAGGAATAATATTCAAAACAAATAAAAAAAGAAGAAAAAAAAATTATTCCTTGGTTTCGATACTAGGAAAATTAAATAATTTTCTTTGTCGAGTATACTTTTTTTGCTTAAGACCTGATGTAGGGACGCATATGTGCACCTTAAAATTATGGAACTTAAAATGTTTTGATCAGCAAATATTTTTTGTCCACGAACTACTGAGATGTATCAAAGGTAAAAGATTATGAAATCAAAAATTTTTAATCAGTTATTAAAAAGTTAGGTTTGAAGAGGATAAAAATTCATTAACTGATAAAAATATATTAAGTTCCAACAGGTGTAGCAATTTTTCAAAGTAATATTCTATATTCCGCGAATTCTTTCAAATGATACATTTACTTACTGGCTTAACCAGGATTTTTGCGCTGACATGTATGAAGAAAGATACATGTAAAAATTTTATGTCGTTGTTTTATTTTTGAAACAAAAACAGATGAAAACTTTTATTTTCCCAACAGTTACCGAAATATTAGACAAACATTTAATATTTTTGCATAGAAACGGCACATTGTACAATCTTACAATTATATTTAAAATGGCACAAATAAAACATCGTGTAAAGTTTCTAAATAAATGTAGATATAAGCAATTAGTATTTTTCTTTTAAACAAAAGTAAGAATTGATTTTTTCCCCTCATCAACAAAAAAAAATGATTCGGGAAGACAATTCCTTCTATTGTAAGTTATCGATGAACTTAATGAAAAGGACACATGAAGGCTCATGGGAAATCATTTTATTCAACAATTTCAAATATAAACTCGTAGAATCATGAATTCATTTAAAATAATATGAATGCATACAAATTACTAACTGCAAAAAGATATTCGAGGTGCAATTTATTACTCGAGAAAAAGAAGTAGAAGAAATTGCCTCATTCAAATACGGCATTTTCAATTCTGTAAATCGTTTCCAATAGAAATCCCTTTGTCGATATCTTCGTGCTTTGTGCATCATCTTCGCCCTTAGTAAATTAAATTTAATAACTGAGTAAAAAAATGCTACATTAGATAGTTATCATAATAGAAGAAATTTGTTTTTTCCTTGTGTAATTGGAATGACTTTTACTTCAATCGTGTTTAATTTTGAAACTCTTTTTTGATTGATTCTTATTTAAGATGCAAAAAATATTTACTTACTGGAAAGGAAAATTATTTAATAAACGAGTGCAAGGCTGCTCTAAAACTCCTCCTATATAATCGTATAAAAAAGTTTTTTAACTTAATAAACTTAAACTTAACCTAGCATAAATTTTCTGAAAATGCGCCAACGAAATTAGTGAGAAAGAGGAAAGGGAATCTTTCCCGCAGAAAAACTAAAATATATACTGAATGAAGGGATTCTTGAATAATTTCTTCTTGGTGAGATGCAGCTAGGGATGACGAATATTTCACAAGCGGTTATTACCTAACCAATATCAAAAAGTCACAAATACCAGTGATCAATACTTTTCAAAGAGGGGTATGATTCAAATCCTTGATACGATCTTACTGGTGATATTTCGATTACAGGTCTTAGATCACGATAGAAAGTAACAATCGATATGATGTGTCCAATGGAAGCTCTCGAACAAGAGTTTAATCATGCAAAGGGAAAGTCCCTTACCCCCTGAAGCATTTTTCAGGAACAGATCTCCAGAAATTTAATAAAACATTCTGAAAAAATGTGTTTAAATGACATTTGGATGGACACTGAGGATTTTTTATTTGCTTGAAAACTTCATTCCATATAATGATATTAAATTTAAGGATTTTTGAACAAAAATTTTATTTTTAATGTATAAATATTAGAAAAATACACAGTAATTGTTGAATGGGTATGGATAATTATATTAAAAAAACATTTTAAAAAACAGAAATCTGTATCAAACTAATATACGGTTACTGGACTCGATCTGACGACCTGCAAAATGCAGAGCCGGAACGCATCTTTCATTTCACCAGGAGACACAGACTTTGTAGCCCGTAACAGTCTAAGAATTTTAACCTATATTATCATTTCTTGTTTGAAAAATAATGGAAATCGTGTCAATAAGCAAAATGTTAAAAATCGGAATGATTTTTGCGAACGTGCGAGATGTTGGAACTTAAAATTTGTTTTAAATTTAAAGATTTTTTAAGTAAAATTTTTATTTTTAATATATAAAAATTGGAAAAATTCACATTAGATGTTGAATGGCATGGAGAATAATATAAAAAAATATTTTAGAAAAAGAAATGTGTATCAAACTATTATACGGTACGGGATTCGATCTGACAACCTGCAAAATAATGCGCCGGAACACATCGTTCATTCCACCATGCCACACAGACTTTACAGCCCGTAACAGTCTAAGAATTTTAACATATATTATCATTTCTAGTTTGAAAAATAATGGAAATCGGCTCAAAAACCAAAATGCTAAAAATCGGAATGATTTTTGAGCATGTGCGAAATGTTGGATGGAACATAAAATTTCTTTTAAATTTATAGATTTTATAAGAAAATTTGTATTTTTAATATATAAAAATTGGAAAAATTCACAGTTGTGGTTGAATGGGCATGGAGAATAAAATTAAAAACATATTTAAAAAAAAGAAATGTGCATCAAAATATTATACTGTTACGGGACTCGATCTCACGACCTGCAAAAGGCAACACCGGAACGCATCGTTCATTCCACCAGGCCACACAGACTTTGTAGTTCGTAACAGTCTAAAAATTTTAACATATATCACCATTTCTAGTTTGAAAAATATTGGAAATCGGGTGAAAAAGTACAATGCTAAAAATCGGAATGATTATTGCGCATGTGCGAGATGCTGGAACTTAAAATTTCTTTTAAATTTATAGATTTTATAAGAAAATTTGTATTTTTAATCTATGAAAATTCGAAAAATTCACAGTAGAAGTTGAATGGGCATGGAGAATAAAAAGTAAAAAAAGAAATGTGTATCAAACTATTATTCGTTTACGGGACTCCTTCTGACGACCTGCAAAATGCAACTCCGGAACCATAGTTCATTCCACCAGGCAAACAGACTTTACAGCCCGTAACAGTCTAAGAATTTTAACCTATATTATTATTTCTAGTTTGAAAAATAATGAAAATCGGGTCAAAAAGCACAAATCTAAAAATCGGAATGATTTTTATGCATGTGCGAGATGCTGGAACTTAAAATTTCTTTTAAAATTATAGATTTTATGAGAAAAATTTTACTTTTAATATATAAAAATTGGAAAAATTCACAGTAGAAGTTGAATGGGCAAGGAGAATAATATTAAAAAAATACTTAAAAAAAGATATGTGTATCAAAATATTATACTGTTACGGGACTCGATCTAACGACCTGCAAAAAGCAGATCCCGAACGCATCTTTCATTCCAAGAGGCCACACAGACTTTCTAGCCCGTAATAGTCTAAGAATTTTAAACTATATTATCATTTCTAGTTCAAAAAATAATGGAAATCGGGTCAAAAAGCACAATGCTAAAAATCGGAATGATTTTTGCACATTTGCGAGATGCTGGAACTTAAAATTTCTTTTAAATTTATAGATTTTATAAGAAAATTTTTATTTTTAATTTATAAAAATTGGAAAAGTTCACAGTAGATGTTGAATGGGCATGGAGAATAATATTAAAAAAATATTTTTAAAAAAGAAATGTGTATGAAACTAATATACGGTTACGAGACTCGATCTGATGACCTGCAATATGAAAAGCCGGAAGGCATCCTTCATTACACCAGGCCACACAGACTTTACAGCCCGTAACAGTCTAAGAAGTTTAACATATATTATCATTTCTAGTTTGAAAAATAATGGAAATCGGGTCAAAAAGCACAATGCTAAAAATCGGAATGATATTTGCGCATGTGCGAGATGATGGAACTTAAAACTTCTATTAAATTTATAGATTTTATAAGAAAATTTTTATTTTTAATCTATAAAAATTGGAAAAATTCACAGTAGATGTTGATTGGGCAGGGAGAATAATATTAAAAAAAATATTTAAAAAAAGAATTGTGTATAAAAATTTTATACTGTTACGGGACTCGATCTCACGACCTGCAAAAACCAGCGCCGGAACGCATCGTTCATTCCACCAGGCCACACAGACTTTGTAGCCCGTAACAGTCTAAGAATTTTAACCTATATTATCATTTCTAGTTTGAAAAATAATGGAAATCGTGTCAAAAAGCACAATGCTAAAAATGGGAATGATTTTTGCGATTGTGCGAGATGCTGGAACTTAAAATTTGTTTTAAATTTAAAGATTTTTT
>JAPMOR010069640.1:83358-104175 GCA_026543865.1 Argiope aurantia | reverse complement strand
CCTCGAAAAGAGGATGAGATGCTTCCGGTAGGGTGGTTGGATCTTGTCACCCTGTAGAGTACATAAATAGGAGGGGGTCTGGCTCCTCTCATCGATGAGGGGACATAGTTCCACGGTAGTTGTACCGGTCACGGTACAACTACCGTGACCGGTGATGTCCTTAGGGTTCAACCACAGTTCCGGCCAATGTTGCTGTTGCTGCGGTCCGGTAATTCAGTTTTCTTTATCCGTGTGACTTCGGTCGGATCTGAGAGTCAGTGATATGACTTATTCTTTCTCCGTCCCTTTTTTTATATTCGGTGACTTTAATTTCCATCACCCTCTGGGGATTAAATAAATCATCATCTCTGAGTAATGATTTCGTAGAATGACTTCGAAATTCCAGTTTTACCTCCTTAATACTTTGAATCCTACGTATGCCACCTGTACTGCTCAATCTCTCGATCTGCTCGGCATCTATCCCTCATGGTGTTAATTGCTATGTTTCTGATTCGTCCTTTGAAAGTGATCATTGCCCGATCATTATTATGTGGTCAAATGTAGAGCCTAGTGCTTGTATATAAAAACAATAGTTCGGAATAGAGCAATCGGCAAAAGTATTGGCTACAAGAATTAATCTAAATGCATTGACAAGCAGGATTTCGGAAGTTATAAGGGAAAACACAAAATTAATACCATTGCCGACTAATACCTATCCTCTCTGGTAAAACCTATCTTGTCTCAGATTTCAAAAATTGAAAATTCCATTTCGAAAAAGTGCCCTTCGTTTCATTTCAGAACCAGGCTGGATAAAGCACAAAAAATATGCTGTAAGACTTCGTTTTCATATTAAAAAGGCTAGTCGAAATTATTGGGACAGAATTTTTAAACATTTCTACAAATTCTAGAATGTTTTACTCGATACTCAACAAGTTTTACAATCATGCAAATCAGAAATTGAATATTTCACATTTCATCCAGCATAACAATCGTTTTGTCTCAAATCCATTTCAGCAAAACAATCTTTTTTTTTTTTTTTTTTTTTTTTGCTGACAGTAGCATCGAGAATAATGAGCCGAACTGATGGTATTACAGAAAATTGGTTCAAATAACCTAACATCACAGATCTAATAAACATCACATTAATTTTACAGGAGATCTTACATCTTTTATTTCGGAGAAATGGAAACATTTATTCATTGTCCCAGTTCCTAAACCTAATAAGGACAAAACAAAAATCACTTCATATAGACCAATAGCTCTCACCTCTGTTTTGCTAAGAACTTTTGAAAGAATCTTGATTCAGCGTTTACCCATCATTTAATAATTAAGAGAGAAATTCATCCTTTTGCGAAAGGTTTACATCCCCTCAGGGACAATCAGATTGCAGTACATAAAATTCATACAGCCATTACGGAAGCCGACTATCTAAAGAAATACTTTATATGAATTAGTCTAGATATTAAAAGTGCGTACGACTCTGTTTATATTGATGGTCTTATGCTGAAGTGAATTCAGCTTCGTATCAAAGGTAATATTTCAAAGATCATACATAACTTTCTACAATACCGAACTTTTGAATTTCATTGGAGAAATTCTCTTTCTAGGAGAAACACTTTTCAGAAAAGTTTGCCTCAAGGTAGTGTTGTCCCACCCATACTCTTTGAAATTTTCCTTGCAGATTTCTTTGAAACTCTTGAGGTTTGAGAGGAATGCTCCATTTTTTCTGATGGCATTTTTATCTTTTGTGCTTATACATATTTAGATTACATTTCAAAGAAGCTTCAGAATACAGTGGAAAACGTCCACAAATGTTCAGAATACAATGGAAAATGTCCACATAACTAAAGTTATTGGAAACTTAAAATCAGCCCCGAGAAATGCTCTATTACTGACCTATCAAGAAAGAAATTGTAAATCGACTCTTCGAATTACATATACTGGTTTATCTCTCCCTTGAAACAATATATTAAATATTTAGGCATCGTTTTTTCCAAAATGAGGTTATATTAAAAAAATATTGAAGTTAAAGCGCTTAGAAAAATTAATGCTTTAAAATCTATTGCGTATACAACTTACGGCCCTATAACAACGGATCTCGTAAACATAACCAGTAATAGCATATTAAGTATTTTATTACAGCAGCTCAATTACCAATAAATTCTCCGAAATTGATTACAAAACCAGCAATTCGATACAAATTATAGCCATTAGAATAGCACCTGGACTGCCCAAATATTGTTCCAAAAATGTTCAAATCGCAGGTCATGAAATGATATCGAAAAAAATTAAAAGATTAGCTGTGCAATTATTTCTCAGATAACTTGTCAATGTCACTCATTCATCTATTTATCATCATAATTCCAATACTGGCATCAAAGTAGTAAAAAAAGATGTAGTTCTAATTGTTTGCGAACCTGAATGCGTCTACACATCATATTATAACTCTGCCAGACCCCATCGACTCCGAAAACAATTTTTGTGAAATTCATCTCTCAGATTTGAGTTTTCAAAATAAAGCTCTTCCTAATTTTATGATCAACGCTTTCCTTGAAGAAACTGTATGCAGACAATTGCAAGATTATTATATTATCGCTACTGACGAGTCCAAATCTCATTCTTTCACTTCTATTTCGGGTATTTCTAGTCAGAAATCCTTAGTCTGTAGAATTTACTCCATCAATTCAATATTTACAGCGGAAGCCTTGGCACTTTGTCAAGTTCTGGAAAAACTTTCTTTATAGAGGGAAAAAAATCTGCTTTTGTTGACGGACAGCTATTCGGCCCTTCAAGCTTTAAAATACCTTACAATCAAATCTCCAAAAGTAATTCCCAGATTAGCTGGCAAAATACAAGCACAGGGAAAATTAAATCAGAAAATATGCTTGGTGAGGTCTTCAGGATATTCACAGATCTGATGGAATGAAAAGACAGACGCACTCGCAATTATCTCGGAGTCACACCTATTGCTGGAGAAGATTACTTCAGAAAATTTAATTTCTCATTATTAGGAAACTTCTTTACAAAAAACGAATCACATTCGGAAAAATAGCAAATATCAAGAATCTATATTCCCACCGTATTTTCATAAATCCATGGTTCAAAAATAGAAGAGAAGATATCTTAACTGCACGTCGTTTAACCTGGATGATCATAACTAAAGCTATCGTGAATGGATTTGGTCAACATAATTATCCTCACTACCAAGTTTGTAATCATGAAAATAGCATTGAACACGTCATCTTGTTTTGTTCTAAATACGCAACTCATAGGTCAAATCTTTTTTCAAAACTTAATATTGATCTTCATTCTTTTTCTTTATTCAAAAAGCTGTTTTTAATAAGCAGTATTTTCGGATCCTTCTACAATCTCTGAAGTTTTTTTTTTTTTTAACATATATTGAATGAACTTAACGGCCTTTGTTGCCAAAAATCCCATTCTCATCTCATTTCAATCAGTCAATCAGCAATCTGGCTTGTATTGGATTTTGGAGCTTGTCAAACAACACGTGCTATTATTTCAAGAACGTTGGTAAGTGCAAATTATTTATTATTATATATTTATAAATAGTGTAGTATGTATTCTAAATAGTGAATAAATCAGATAATTTTTGTTAAAGCCGTTCGAACTTATTGATTACCTCAAACATGGAATCGCACGTGATATTATTAGCGTTAGACGTAAGCGACCATAAAGAAGAATAAATATTTGTTAACAATCCACTGTTAATCTTTGTCTCATTTAAGTGTTGAAACTTTACTTTGTTAATTGAGTTACTGTCATTTCTCTTCGTGTTCGTATTTTTTTCAAGTGATTTTATTTCTTGTTAGCTTTTTATTTCCCGTGTTCTTAATTTATTGCAGTTATTTTTCATTTACAGTTTCTTTTTGCTAACAACAATTTCAAATATTCAAATGAAAGAAGTTTTAAAAAGTATTAAATTACGTTCTTATGTGTTGGTTTTGCAATAACATTTGTGTATTTACTTTTATTTTGACATGAGGTTAAGGGGGGGGGGAAGCTTAACTGAATATATTTATTGTAAACATCGGAAAATTTTTATCTTTAAAACTAGGGATTATGTAGGTATTTTTGATTACTCTTTTATGAATAGTTTATAATTATTTCAGATTTCATGAAATAGTAACATAAATTTTACTCCCATTAGTTTGATTTATTTTCATTCTTCTCTATTATCTGAAAATGTTATTATAAAATTTGACTACACAGTCCATTATCAGTTTGGGAACATTATCAGGCTTATAATGTTCTATAAGATTTTTGCTCGTTAAGTACACATCTCCAATTGTCAACAAATATTTTATTTGTACTTTTACAAGAAGCGAAAGCTCAATTATTATTATAATTTTGTCTAGGTTCATCAAATCTAATAAAAAAAAGTAAACTTGATGAAAAGTATGTGTATAATTCTTTATATGCATTACCACCAAAGTATAAAATCTGATATTTTATAGAATGGCTGGACATTGTATATAATGCCTAAAACTAGCTGTTAATGTATTAACCAGTTTGTATTTCATACATTTTCTGATAACCCGGCAAGGTATGAAATACATCTCCGATTCAATGAAATTGATATTTTTAGCACCCTTTGTTTAAAACTGAAAATGCTGTTGAAAGTAAATTCTAAAATCAGTCTGGAAGTACAAGCCTCCCTCAAAAAATAATAATAATAATTGCTCTTCTTTTTTGGGGAACTACTGTGCGAGTTTCTCTTTCTGATGTCAACAAGGGCAAGGTTTTACACACATTATACTGACAGTTATAATGAATATGACAGTGAATGGTTTCTACCAACTTTGAATTTCAGAAGGAAATTTAAAACAAGTATAAGTGAAATCACAATTCACTTTATGCCTTAAGAACTTGTTTAGAATTGAAGCTAATAATTCAACTCCGGTAGTTGCAGTTGCTTAGTCCAGTGGAAGTGGCCAAGAATTTATCGAATGTATGTGTCAAATAAAGTGCCAAAATATGAAATGTCTTTGCATAAAAAATGTAATTTAAAATGTCCTTCAAACCTATCATGTTGCAACAAGATTAATTTTAATTTCATATTTATTATGTGAAATTATTTTTTTTACTTAATGAGAAAGGCATAAATATATTTTGTACAACTTTCATTTTTCTTTTCATATTTTTTAATGGCACTCTCATTTTTTCAGAATGACAATTCAAGTGATTTTAATTTTAATTCTTGTTAGCTTTTTATTTTGCATATTTTTAAATTATTGAAGTTAATTTTCCTTTTCATTTACAATTTCTTTCTTTTTATTAATAACAATTTCAAATGTTGAAAGAAGTTTTAAAAAGTATTAAATAATATTCTCATGTTTTGGTATTGCAATAACATTTGTGTAGTTATTTTTATTTTGACATGAGGGTAAAAAAAGATTAGCAGATTATATTTATTATAAACTTTGAAAGGAAAATACTTTAAAACTAGAGATTATGCAGGTATTTCTGAATATTCTTATATCAATAGTTTATAATTATTTCACATTTCATAAAATAACATATATTTTACTCATTAGTGAATTATTTTTATTTTTCTCTGTTATCCTAAAATGCTTTTAAATTTGCCTACAAAGTCCATTATCAGATCGAAAACATTGTCATGCCTATGAAGTTCCATAGGACACTTTCTCGCTAATTACACATATCCAACTGTTCAACAGATATAAGTTATTTGTACTTTTAAAAGAAGCAAAAGCTCAATTATTAATATACTTGTTTTCTAGGTTTATCAAATCTGATAAAAAAGAGAAAGTGAACTTAAAGAAATGTATATGTATAATTCTTTATATGTAGAGGAAATACAATTATATATATATATATATAATATGTGTGTGTGTGTAGATCTTTAGAAATTTCAAACTCTTCAAGTATTACAAATATTGTAAATAAAGTTTACATAAATATTGTTTATAAAAGGCTTTGCAACATTATTATTTATTCTTGAAAGTCAAAGTTTCAGGATACTGCTTGTGTGAATAAGTCATTACTGAAAATTCAGCCAAAAATTTGAAGTGAATTATTAATATACTTTCTTTATTAAGGTCTTTATAAATAAATTGATTTGCATAGTTGTTTCACCATTCTCCAAAAAATAAAGAGGGAGAAATTATAGTTATATATATATATTACTCAAATTAAGAGCAATTCGAAAGCAATTCTTATTATATATTTATAATGAAGTCTAAAATTTCCACATTATAAAGTAACTTTATAAATCAATAGTAAGTAGCAAGTATATTTTTTTATAATTTAAAAAAGTATTTCATTTTTGTGTATGGAATTTTTGTAAAGCATATTTTGCACATTGTGAAATATTCAGAGTTAATCATAAATCACATTTAGTTCTTATGCTATAAAACTAAACCAAACTAATAATAGATCAAGAAAATATTAAAAATTTGAAGTAAATTATCGATTGATGCTTGTAAAAAGTTGTCTATTGAGCATTTGCTAGAGCATTTATAATTAAGTATAAAATTTCCACACCATGAAGTAACTATAAATTAATAGTTAATAGCAAAAATTTTTTTTTAATAATTTAAAGAAGTATTGAAGTTTTGTGTATGGAATTTTTTTTTGAACTATTCAGAGTTAATCATAGACCAAATTTGGTTCTTGTGCTATAATATTAAACCATACTAATCATAGATCAAGAAAATATTAGAAATTTGAAGTAAATTATTAATTTGTGCTTGTAAAATTTTGTTTATTGAACATTAGCTAATACTAGCATTTATAATTACATATAAAATTTTCACATTATTAAGTAACTTTATAAATTAATAGTAAAAATAGCAAGAATATCTTTTGTAATTTGAAGAAGTATTACATTTTTGTTTATGGAATTTTGTGAAACATATTTTTGAAATATTCTGAGTTAATCGTATATCAAATTTGGTTTTTGTGTTATAAAAATAAACCAAACAAATGGTAGATCAAGAAAATAAGAAATTTGAATGAAATTATTAATTTGCCCTTATAAAATGTTGCCTGTTGAAGAAATGTTAAATGGAAATTATATAATTGAGTGTTTTATATAATTTTTAACCAAAGCATTGAAACAAGGGGTATGGTTTTTAAAACATGTTAAAATAGGAATTTATTTTTTATTTTATTCATTATTTTTAATAATTGTTTGTTTATTGCTCACTTGTAACAATATAAAAGTATATAGTTAAGAAAATGTTTTTTTTATAAGAATTATGTATTTTTCTGTTTTGTGTTTTCATGAAATAACTTTTTAAACTAACAGATGATATAGGCAATATTAGAAATTTAAAAGTAGATGCATTATATATATATGTATCACAGTAAAATTATAGTGATTAATTATAAATTTGAAACAATGAAAATGAATAGAAGATATAAATGAGGGACAGAAATCTTGTATATAGATAGATGTGCGGGTGATCAATTTTAAAATTATTTCAGATTGTTTATCTTTCTTAAACAGCAGTAAAAAAAAATCATTTTGTCATTTAAAAATAATATAGAATAAAAATGTGGTTAAATATATACTATAATAATAGTTTAAAAAGTTCAAGAAAAGTTAAAAGGAAAATCATGGGAAACGTTAGTCTATCAAGAGCAAGAGTTTTATGGAGTTTTAAATTTATCAAAATAAGTAATAAAATTATTTATAAATAAAAAATAAAATAAACTACTCAAAATATTTCGTATTTTCAGTCGTTTGACAAAATTTTGAAAGTACGATAGTTTGAAATGTTACGACACTCCTTTATAGAGTCCAGTCTGTATAGACCTCGCTCGTTCTGTGGGGCGATGTTTGGCCTATGATGAGCCAACGGTCTTGCTGCTATAATGCATTCGGTTCGGCTCTTCATTCACTGGTTTTTAATCAAGGTCATTTTTGATTTTGCTATTTGAGCTCTGTCTCTGCTATGCTCAGCACTTTTCCTTTAATCAATCAGTTTTCTTCTAACAACGATTTTTATTTTTATGAAAATCGCACTTTTCGAATCTCTTATTAATATGAATAATTTTAAAAGCAAGAATTTTTTTCATAAATAAAAATCCATGTTCCTGGCAATAAAAAGGGATATGAAGTACAGATAAAATTATTCAACATGTATTAAGCCAAGGATTATTCTTGATTTAAAGATTTTTATGTGGAAATATTTATTTTTCCCATTGGACAAATGAGGAAATAATTGTTACTTTTTCATTGTTCGATCCCACCCCCACCCCTCTTCTGTAAATCAGTATTCATGAATTTTCAAATATCCAAGTTACTGTCCTTAACGCTTATTCGTAAATGATGATATCTAAATTTTAAACGCATGCCTGATTACCCGTAGAATTAGAAAACTTCTGTAAAAATAGTATTATTCAAAAGCTTCTTGGATGCATCTTCATAGAAGCTTCTGATGTATATCTTTTTATCCGTTATTATTATTATTTGCGCTTTAACGATGGTTTAAATTTAGCTGTTATTCAAGAAAAAAGATAGATAAAACAAGATGCAGCTGTAACATAACAAATATCTGCAATTTCTTACGACAGCCAATTGCTGCACTAACAAATAAAATGAAATCCTATACATTTTTTTAAGTAATACGATAACTATTTCTTCGAGGAATATTTTATTGAATTCATTTTGAACAGTGAAATAATTGAAATTTATACGGTTTAGGTATTTCAACTTCTTACATCAAGTTAAAATAATGAATTTTTTTATGTTTCATGGAATAAATAATTGTGAAATTAAGAAATGATACGCCAATGTTTGCTTTTTATAAGCGTATATTTTGTAACTTTACTTCTTGGGTGGCTGTTTAATTCAATTTTAATCGAACTTCTGGCTATTGCAATTTTTGCTTGAAATCATATTTTTGACAAATGTCAAAACGAAGCTGATATTAAAGATTGTTTGAGAAATTATATTACCGTAACATTGTTGAGAGTAAAACTAAAATCAAATGACTAGCTGCGTTTTATTACTTAATATATAAAATCAGAATTCGAACTACTCTTGCTATACGTCCTATTTTCGTAGCATAGAGAAATGTTTTTCAAAAAATTTGTAATATATATCGATACTTATAATAAAGCGTAGTGTGTGTGTGTGTGTGCTGGCGTTCTACAGGCCGTTTGACCTACAGCTACCAAATTTGGTACATTTATACCTTGGGGATCGGAAATGTGCACCTGGGGTCCCTTTTTTTTTGAATTTTTAATTGGAATTAAAAACTAACTTCCCGCTAAAAAAATCTTTTTCTCCACCGCCAAATGAGTAAGGCTTCAGTTTCCCCCCCCCTCGCTAATGAAGTTAGTCTTAACATTTTTCGGACGCTTATTTCAAACGATTCTGTTTGTTTTCTTAATGTTTGATGCATTTAAAATTAAACATTAATTAATCGATCTTTCAGATTCATTCTGAAGTACTTTTGAATTAAAATAAAACAGAAATAAAGAAATTAAAAATTTCTATTCTGCATAGCATTACCCAAACTGGAAAAATTCATGCATGCGCATTGTGTTCTAATTGTTGACAACTATTTTCAACGAATGCGGACTCGATTTAAATTATTTTTAGGTTAGTTGTATGCTTTTTTAATTAAATTGTATTTATGTTAGTTATATATTTTTTGTATATGCTTTTAAGTACATCGTTTTTTAAGTAGTTTTTTTTAACCTGTTTTCGAGCTATTATTTTAAACGATTCTGTTTATTTTCTTAGTGTTTGATGCATTTAAAATTAAACATTGTTAATTAATCGATCTCATGATGAATCTGAGAAAATTTTGTTGACAAATTCTTGAGATATTACATAAATTAAGAAAGATATTCCTTAGTGCCCATAAAGTTTAACTGCTCAGTGACTCTGTTTTCAGTAATCATATTATTAAAAAAATGCTTTGTTTCAGAGAAAAATATTATTATACTAGCCGCCTTTGGCGACCAGCCGGTTCGCCAGTATTACCGCTCGCTACAATTTTCAATTAAATATTTTAAGTAACTGGTCTCTTAAAGGATTCTCAAACAAAACATTTTTAATATTCAAATTTTGATAGTCATACCAAACTGATTAGATCGTTTCGTTCAATTTACTATATTTTTCTAATTTGTCATTTTCGGCAAAACTTCACCTTTAATTTAAAATGTAAATGATGAAATTGCAATTAATATTAAGATATTTTTTAATAAAACCAAGAGTTTTATTTTATTTATCATCTTTATTGTTATTTATAAATTATTATTATTATTGAATGTGAGTATTGCAAACAGAATCGCTTGGTATTTAAGTCTTATGTTAACTACAAAATATTTTTCATAATTTATGTAATATCTCAAACAATAATTCAACAAACATTTCTGATATTCAGCATAAAATTCAGTTTTTAGTTTTGCTTTCAAAAGGATTGAAATGAAATCAATAATAATATTTTGTTCCTGCCTATAAATATATTTCAAAAATTATGATGTCTAAATTTAATAAAGTAAGGTATCATATTCTGAGAAATATTCTGGACACACAAAATTTTAAATAAATGAATGAATGTTTCTATTTTCCACGATCAACTAAGACTTATTTATGAAGTTTTAAATGTTAAAAATTTAGAAAAACTCAACATTTTCATAATCTTAGGCCAATTAATCTTGAGAAACCTGCGCGCTTATTGGCGTATTTTCTTTGAAGCGATCGATGGAAAATCTAAAATTATCCTTTTTTTTATTGAATAGTGATATTCAAATTTTCATAAATCAGTCAGTTTAAGTGATTGGAAATTAACTCTTAAAAGTCAGTGATTTAGTTGATTGGAAATTAACTCTATGATCACCATAAAATCTGTGCTTTCTCTTGTGGTGTATGCATTCTCCTTAATATCCGCTCGAATAAAACATCACATACAAAAGTACTACATAGAACAAACACATCAAAAGTAAACATAACATTTCAATAGTCGCCAAAAACAAAAGAGAGAAAACTGCAATTAATAAGCAGACGATAATTAGAAAAGTACAGATATTTAGACTGGAAAATGAAATTATCTGAAACTAACCGCACGCGCAGACGATATTTACAAAAGTAAATATATTCAAACCTGAAAAAAAATATATGAGTTATTTGATCAATAAATGCCATAAGTTTGTTTATATCTTCATTATTTTATGAGTCATTAAACATCAAATTGGATCCGGGACTAAATTAACACCCTGTATAGAGAGTGTAAAAGATCATAAAATAATTTTTCTTGAATTTATTTTTTAGAAAAAATAATATTTCATATTTGTTTCATTTCCTACAAACACGTGCCGAAAATTATATTTTTGCAGATTTCATTTCCAAAAAGATTTAATTTATTTTTAATTGGAGCTTTAATCAATGTGATGGCAACACTTTGAAAAAAGCTTATTTTTTCCCATGAATGCGAAACGTGCTTAATTTTTATTTTTATTTTTTAAAGAAAAAATATTTTTGAAAAACATAATTAAAATATTTATTTAAAAATTCATTAAAAATAGAAATTTAATTTTAAGATTAAAATATTAGTATCATTTAAAAGATAAACTTTTGATCTTTAACTTCATGTAAAAATCTTTTTTGTGCGGTAATGTTTTCGGAAATTATAGTAGAAACACGTCAAAATTTCGCTTAATTTTTAAATAAATAAAATTCTAGTTAAAAATTTGAAAAGTTAACCCCCAGGTGCACATTCCCGGCCTCCAAGGTATACACGTGCCAAATTTGGTAGCTATAGGTTTAATGGTCTGACCTGTAGAGCGCCAATACACACACACATTGAGCTTTATTATAAGTATAGATTTATTGCAGATTAATCATTTCCTCCTTAATTTAAAATATAAATTATACGGGAGTTAGCAGAAAATTAGAGAGATGCATATTACGTTATGACTGAATGCCTTTATAATATTATGAGTAAATTATATGACTATTAAAATTTGAAGTTTTAAAATGTTTTGATAAAGAAGCTATTAAAGTAGGAATTACATAAAATATTTAATTATTAAAATTTTAACGAGCATCAAGATTGGCGAACCGGCTGGTTGTCAAAGGCGGCTAGTAGTTAATGAATCTTAATACCCACTGGCGACGTGCGAATTCTTAAAATTATTGTTCTAGCAGGAGTATCCTTTTAGAAAATATATTCTTATATACATTATTCTAAGCCATTTTTAGAGTATTCGTTAATCGAATTTCCTCTGACTAACTTCACAAGTAGGTTTGTATCCACTTATTGGTTATCACTTTTGCTAAATAATCGACATTTCCTATAAATAATGGTGCAACAGTTCTGTAAAGAAACGAAATGACTGGTGAAATCTTGTACGTAAAAAGGAGATGAGTCAGAATTATAATGTATCTAACGTCGATAAAACTATAAATTACCTTGATTTCTTTAAAAAAAAATCTCCATAAACACAATACGCTATATTAAGAATAGTTGCCATGTATCTCAGAAAGTGGACCCCTTCCCCCCCCAAATTGTGACATATAGCTATTCTATATTTTATTATTATAAATAGCACTTATTATTAGCATTACGATGATGCGTTAGAAATTTCAATGTATATCGCCTTGTTATACAAATTAATTTGTTATTATAGTTCTGTTTGTGGTAAACCTCCTTATTTATACAGTATTGCTTGCTTCTTGATTTTTGCAAATTTGTAAGTTTATTTTACCATTACTAATTTGTATTACAATTAAAGCAGTATTTTATATTCTAGTGATATCAATACGAATAGACATAATATCATGTTCTATCCTACTTGCTTAATCTAAGAATATTTGAATTTTCATGATTCATATTTGATTATTTAATTCATCAAGTTTTGTTTATTAAAATTATAAGATGCCTTGTAATATAATCAAGATAATTTTTAAATAATTAATAATAAATAATTTTTATTTCATTTAGTTACTAAAAAATGAAATTAATTTCACTGGTTATTTACTGGTGAAGTTGGTGGAATTACTGATATCAATGTCTGTATTTCAAATTTTTGCAGTCTTCAGCTTCTTTTAATATATTGTAATAAAACAAAATCGTTTCGAGTATTAGTCTGGCATTCAGCAGTAAAGCAAGTTACTTAATTGAATGTCTTCACAATCAGTAGTATTTTGCGTTTGTTTACGCATATGATACCGACTAATAGCTCATTTCAATACGGTTAATAGGATGCTATGCATTGATTTTTTTCCAAGTCGGTTCGTTTTCTAAAAATTTTCCTACTGTTAAATTAAGAGTTAATTACTTTGGCATATATAATATGACCTAAGCTATTCTGAGTCACTAATTTCATTAAAAATTTAAATTTTTAGAATATTTCTTCCTATTTTTCGACGAAAATGTTGCTACATTTATGAAAGTTCATAGTAGCTATCCTCATATTTATAAGTATTCTAGACTAGTAACTCGTATAAAAAAATTTCATTCGGGGTTATTTCAAATTAAGTGCATATGGCTGATGTGTGATGTTTTTGTTATTTCTATGGCATTCTTATAAAACTTCCGTCTTAGTGATTAAATGAAATATTTTCTTGATGATCTGTTGTTGTGGTATTAAAATTCGATTTTCTCAACATTTTAAGTAAATGTTAGTAACTTAAATATTCATGTTTAAAAAATGCAATTTTCTTTTCTCCTCTGTAATTTTAGTTGTGTAATCTGAAATCAACAATTTGTTTAAATTTACTTTTCTTTGCATGAATATGTAGCTTAATTTTTGTCATCTAATAAACAATTTTTTTTTAGTCAAAGACAGTCTCCCGATGCACCTGTCTGACGAGGCTATGCCCTATCCGAGACCGGAGTCGCTTTTATCCGGCGAAATCCGTCGGAAGCGGCGTGGTAATCTCCCGAAAGATTCCGTACGGATCTTGCGAAAATGGCTGTATGATAACCGTTACAATGCCTATCCATCTGAGGAAGAGAAAGCCAAATTAGCTTTGAATGCTAATCTCACTCAACTTCAAGTCTGCAACTGGTTCATTAATGCCCGTCGACGTATCCTACCTGATATCATCCGCAAGGAGGGCCATGATCCTCTTCAATACACTATGACACGGAAGAGTGGTGTCAATGTTCCCAGGTCTGCACCTGCTTCCACTATCAAGAGCAGGAATTCGCATAATTACAGTCGGTCCATGGACTTCAACAGCAGTCCGATATCGTTGACTGACGACAGCGTCACTGACATAGACGCTGACAGCGAGGACCCTGACAACGGTGCTGCGTCCACTGCCTCGTCTCAGGAGACCTGTTCTCTGAAATTGAACAAATACTGGCAGAGGACACATCAGCAAGAACTGCTCATCCAGTCTCCCGAAAGTGATCTTCAGTGTACTGTGATGCATAGTCTACCCTCTGTGAATGGGAAGACTTCGGATCCAAGTTCTTCTGATGACGACTCAAAGGCACTATATTGCTCAAAAGAGGACTCTTCACCCTCTCTAAACTCTGATAATTCAACCCAAGAAATATGGACTTCCTCCAAGTCAGCTTCTTCAGTTGATAATCCGTTGACTTGCTTTTACATTTTGGTTAATGTTGCTTGCAAGGCTCGAGACCAAGAACTCCAAGCGAAATCTCCCAGCGTCGATCTGTGAGAAGTTATTCTCTTCGCAGCTGATGTTTCATTAATTTAGTGCCGCTTTCTGTAAAGCAATCTTCAGAAACTTTCACATGTTGATCATCTACAGTTTACTCTTCCCATTTTTTAAAGACATTCTTTCTTCTCCCATACTGGTTCCTATTAGTCATATTGTATCTAACTCATTATTTTAAGTTGGCTAAGTGTCTGGAGAGGTTGTTTTGATATAAATACACATATACTTTACTCAATACAATTTTTTTCCCCCTTCTCCTTTTTAGGGATAGCCCTAATTTTATAATTTGATCATGGTACTTTTATAAATGGGGTGCGAGTGATAAGACTTCTCGAGAACGAGCATATTGAACTCTTCTGTAAGTGGAGAATATTTGAGATCGATTACACCTAATTGCCTGAAATTAGGTCTTTGGCCTTCCATTGACTTTATTGCATAAATTAAATATTGAGACATCTCTCATCAAGATAATTTGGATTTCTTTAGTAAAGAGATGGAAAATTATTGGTTTTCGAACTCTTTTTGAATTATGGCTATTTTTACATGCCATGCGCGTTTTATTTTTCATTTAATGTTACATCGGTTTTAAAATGTTTTAAAGAAAATTTGATTATTTATTATGTCAGTGGACAGGAATATTCAGTATCATTTTGTGTGTGTTATGAATAGCTATGGTTAATTTTATTTTTGTCTTTTGCACTTAAAATATAAGCTTATGGTTTTCTGCTCCGTTTTCAATATTTTCTGAAAAAATTAATTATATCCACGATTTATTGTTTAAGGGGGACTTGTTGCCTTGTTTCTTCTCTATTTTTGATTTTCAATGAAATTCAGAAAAGCAATACTCTGTATATTGAAAATGCTTGTTTTCATAATAATGAATATCCAAATGAAGATGTGATTTGAAATAGATGCATCTGTGAGTAATGATGTTAAAGAGATTTAAAAATTTTGATGTGCAAAAATGTTTTTCTATTGCATAATTGAGTAGAAAAGGTGTCATAAAATTGTGACCTAAAATTTGCTTTTTATATTACAGTAAAAGACACTGCTTTTGAAAAGTGAATTCGTGTGCATAATTTTTTTTGTATCTATTTATTTGTTTATAAGTAATATGGAACTTGGAAATTCAGTTAAAACTTTATTTTTAAGGATTGATATTATTATGATGGCAAAGAACATCTGCATTGCTCCAGAAATGCTCTGTCTAAATGTGTATATTATATATTTAGGACTTTTTTTTTATTGGTGAAAAGATGCTGTTAATTTGCTAATGTAAGGGCTTTCCCTTTTGCAAATAAAAATTCAATTTCCATGAAATGTTCATGCCTAAAAAGACTAAACGATATATTATTTCAATAATAATAATAAAAGCCCAGTTACTTTTCTAAAGTCTAAAATCAAAATTACTATTTCCCCAGAAAAATCCATAGTTCTATGTATTACATCATCCTTGAATATTTTCTTTCAATAATTTTTTTTTAATCCTTTTTAGGTATACATTGATGCATTTGTAGTTCATCATACTTTTATTTTATTTTTTCATGAAAATCATAGTTTTGCATAACTTGAAACATTTTCTTTATGAATCCTGACACCATGACTTTGGATTTAATGCCTTTTTTATGGTTATTTTTTAATTTTTTTCCCTCTAAGTGAAACTGAGATACTTTTTAATCTATTGTTCTATCATATATTTGATTATTCAATTAGAATTCAAGTCTTGAATTGCAACCAGCATTGATGCAATCTATGCTCATAATGATGGGCAAACTACTTTGTTCATCACTCCCTTAAAATATAATAGAAAGATAATATACACTTCAAAATTGAAGTCGAACAATCGCTGTTTTCAGACATGTGGGGAGGGGGAGGAGATTTTCATATATTTCCTACATTTTTGTATGAATATCAGTTGCATTATATACCTTTATTGTGTAGTACTTTTCTTGTATTTTCATTATGTACGTCTATTGAACTCGTGTATGTTAATAAAAATTTACATCACATGAAATAACTCTGTGAATATGTAAAATTAAGTATAAATAAAGAATTCTTTTATTATTTAACGTTATATCTCTATGTAAATCAGATTTAGACTTTCCATGTCTTCTGGTGGTTTTATTTTGATTTGAATGATAGAGGGAAAAAAGACAAAATCTTGCGTTTATCTTGTCAATCAAAATTTCGTTATTATCATTAGTTTGTTCTTCCAACGTACTTAAAATTTTTTGAAATGGTTTCAAAATGATATGCAATTGCAAGCCTTCATGGCTAAGAGTATGGGTGGCTAATGATTCATAAAGTTTACGCCTGTAACTAAGCACCCAGGATATGCGAACAACCTATCATCATTTTCAAAATATTTCTGTTAATCGAATTGAGGGTGATTTTTATCTTAACCAAATATAAACTGGCCATGGTGTAATTCCTGTGCATTGAAGCTCTTTCTTTGACCAAAGTTTGACTTGCCAGTGTGACACTGAAGAAGGATCTATAAATCACGTGATTCAAATTGTGCATTATGGTTAGAAGACAGACTCAAATGGCCAAGAAATTGGATGTCTCTTGAAGTCGAAGAATTCATACAAATTCCAGTCATTAAATCTTCTATTAGGGACATTTTGTCAAACCTTTTGTATTTAGCTCTTTCCTAATGTAAAATGTTAACACTCAATTTTATGTATTTTTAACGTTTCACAACTTAACATATAATGTAAAATGTTACGCTATATATATAAAATGTTACGCTTAACATATAATGAAAAATGTTTTTTTCTGTTCTTTTTCTTTACCAATATGCGTTTTCTCTAGAGAGGTCTTTATTGTTTGCAAGGGTTCAATATCATCAAGTGCAGTTTGTTCCTTCGTGCTATGTGAGGTTGCTCTTCTGCGGCCTCATGAAGTTTCCCTCATGGCCCCTGGCTAGGTCGGGGTATCGCACAGTATTATACTTACCTTTCCGAATTTCTGGGAGACTGAAAATCCCGAAGTCAGATTTCACCCTGGAAAATAAATCGTAATCAGATGTATAAGATGATTATTTTAAGGCTTCTCTCAGACTTAAAACTGGTAGAAACATAGAAAACCCTTGCAGTGAAGTAGATGTCCCCAAGGCAAGAGAAACCTCAATATTGAATATCTTGCAACATATACTCGCGCACCAAAAGTCTGTTTAATGTAACGAGAAAGGCAAGATTCATTAATTCAACTTCCTTTGAAGATGACTGGAGCTATGCTAACTGATTTAAGGAAAAGATACGTCCACATCCCATTTCAGGAGTGAATAAAATCGAATTTACTGACGCAATAGACAATAAAGGTACAGAAATTGAGTGAGTCGTATAATCGACGTTTATTTTCTGCAAAAAGCGTAAGAGGGAACTGCACCCTGCAATCCTTCGAAGATAGTAAAATTAGTGAATAGTCACGGTTAACCACAAATTACATACTGATAGATCTTTCGATAAAGGTCACCTTTGAATTTCAAAGTTAATAAACCATATTTTTAAGATTCAACACTTTCCAACTAATTGAAAAACAGTAATAGCAGTTCCTGTATTAAAATCGTAGAATTCCAAGTATACAGACAAATCGGCCTTTTATCTACGATGAGTAAATTGATATTTGAAAGCTTACAGAAAGTCCTAGACCTTCTAATCATATCTTATTAATTCGGTTTTAGAGGGTTGGGGTGGGGAGAGACATCTGCTCGCCCATTAACTAGTTAGAATGACGACTAAAACTAGTATTGGATGTAAAATGGATAGAGAATCTTATCATTTTGTACGTCGAACAAGCATCGACCGAGTATGAATTTAAAGTTTAGAATTCCTGTATTCGGATATTTAGCTCATGAACATTTACAGTGAAAACTCAGAACATACTTTCAAGACTAAAAAAATAGGGAAGTAGGAGTTCTTTGAGACTCGTTGCTAGCTCTTGTTTTCTTCAGTGTGAGGCTAAAGAACTCCAAACACATCTATAAAGACTAAAAATAAGTTTTTGCACCAATAAAAAGCAACTAAAATCTTAATGATACATATATTTAAATCACTGAGACAAACTTGAAGATTGATTTAGAAGAATACATTTCCTAAACGGTACTAACAAATGGAACAAAGCAGACCTAACAGCTCTAACCATTAAATTGGGAAAAGGAAATCAAGCGTCTTGAAGCTATTTTATATCCTAAATTTGCATTTTGGCACACTACAAAACCATTTAAATAAAGCAGAAAAGTACCCGCCCAACACTATATTACATTCCAAGGAAAAACTCGAAGATCTCCTTCTGTAATAAGATCTTAATTCATTATCTATAATGATCTATATAATCCATCATTTATCTTATGATAATATATCCCTTTCGGAACGGGAGGCATCTATCCAAGACACACGCACGGGATGGAGGTACTCGAAAGGAGTCATCCCATAGGACGGGGATTTTGCGTCGCTAAGCCTAATTTTGAAAAAAAAAAAAAAGTTTAAGTCCTACCGTCCTCATTGTTACCACCTTTTTAGATTATTGGTTCGTTCATAATGCGAGCATATTCTTCATCCGACAAATCGCATTTTCTTCCCATAATAAAACAAAACCAAGGTTTTGTGAAGTAATACGAGAAGTGCACGAAATGTATCCTACATCTACACGAAATACAACAAAACTAACGGTAAAACCCGAAAAGATTACAATTATACAGTAATAACAAAAAGAAAAAAGACACGCGAATGTCTCTCAGGGGGAAAGTTACACAACTCAGCTTTGTTTATTTATATTACTCTAACCCCCTTCCATCTAAACAGCTGATGAGTAAAATACCAAAGTCACTTTGAATATAAACAAATTGAAAGTCAGGATACTAAAACTATGTATTTCAAAAGTAATGGACACACAGGCGATTAAAAATTGTTCCAATTTAATATGCACATATGCATCACCTACTCATGAGTTCGATTTCCAGAAATGCACAAGTGGTACGCTCGGCTGTGAGAGACGTTTGTATGATGTTGATGTATGTATGACACGCCCGTCGCGACAGAGTTAAGGTTATCCAATAGGGGCAGTTGCAGCAAAGATTCACTTCCATAGACTGACGGTTTCGAAAATCATTCAACTGCATGTTATCTCCAAAGCCAGACAATATATTGCGAATAAAAATAGCGGGAAAAGACCTTGAAAATAATGAATTTTAAAGAAAATTTCAAAAAAAAAACTTTAGATCTTATGATGATGATACCCTTTAGATCTTCGAATATAATGCACCCAACATAAAAACAGACACCCAGCAGTTAAAAAATTATACAAAATGCTGGGCCTTTACAACACAGCTAGTAAGACCCTCTTTCAGGTCATTGTATTAATTTTGCTAAGCTACTGCCTTAAAGTATTTCAATTTAAAAATTTAAATTCCTAAAGAATTCAAAACTATGTGAATATCTTCAATTTTATTTTATATGTTTATTTTTAGCGTCTGAGATTATTCCATGTGGAAATATCTAATCAGAGGAATCTGCATAGTAAAAATATTTAGCTACACAAGACTCCATACAAATAAATTTGCACAGAAATTGCAGATATCGATAAATACTAAGTTTTTTCTATCATTCTATATATTTTTTATAATTAACTATGGGAGCTGAAATATTTCTGCTATAATTCTGAATATTCGACTGCTGTAAGTTATATTCTGTTAGCAGAAGCAAATTTAAAACAAGTTGGAAAGAAATGAGTTTTCTCTTGAAGATTAACATCACCGACAACTTGTTTTAAACTCTAGTTTTTTTATTTAAAAAATGAGAATAGTCACATTGCTCATGAATATATCTTAATTATAAAAATGACAAACAACTTGGAAAACTGAATATAATGTTAACTAGTAAAATTTAATTTCCCATCTGAATAAAAAATTCTGGGTTTTTTTCTTCTTCCGACGAATTGCAAGAAGAAATGGAAAGCAAGTTTCTGAATGCCGTTAAGTTTTATCTTTATTTAGAACTATTTCAATATAAACAATAAAATACAAAATAAGGATTTACTTAATTATTTTAGAGAAATAATCGTGATCTTATCAAACAATATTTGAAATTAATAATACTTGGACAGTACTTCATTCACAATGCTTGAAATTAAGTGAATTTATAGCTTTCCAAAAAAATTATTTTCTAGTGGACAAAAATTTCATTATGGACAACATTCTTTCA
>JAPMOR010069640.1:24831-77071 GCA_026543865.1 Argiope aurantia | reverse complement strand
GAAAATACTTTGAACAAAAATAACATTGATATCAAAATTCAATACCATATGTAAATATATTTTGGAGGATCAGTCTAGTATATCTGGTTTCGAAAACTGCATGAATTACTTTTCACGTGAATTCTACACAACTTCAATTAATGGAAAATAATTATGAGTTTGATCATGTTCGAAAAAATTATAATAATTTTGTGAATTTCCAAATACAAATAAATTTAAACTTTTCTGTAAATATTATTTACCGAACAACTAATAAAAAGTATTAATCCTTCTTTGCATGATGATGAAAATTCCCATCATAGCATTATTGAACAAGAAATTGTACTCAAAACAGGTGTACTGTAAATTGGTTCTTGCTGGCTACTTTTTTCACGACTATTGCGCAATAAAGAACATAGCTGTCAAAAAAATAAAATAACACTTTTATTATAGCGGGCTTGAACTTGTCATTTCACTATTTGTCGTGGTTGGAAGAAACGTGCGATTTCTTGAATATTTTTTATAACTAATTTGATATTTTTTTGCTAAGTAATAGCCATAATGAGTGGAGAAATTTAGTAGAGAGGGACATTAGAGATTTTATACTGAGCGTAACATGTAAATTTGCATGATGATGGATATTTCCATCACGCTGTTTTTAAATTATTTTATATTATATAATTATACTAGGATTTTTAAAACCTTTTTTCTTTTAATTTACAGCATGAATTATATCACCCTGATTTATTCCACAAAAAAGAAAAAAATCATGCAAAGTAGGGTTAAGCAAGAAACATATGATCATTGTAATTTTTTTCCTCTACCAATAAATTTTATTACGATTCTTTTATTTGTTCTAAAGTTTCTCATAATCACAGATTCTTATTTGATTCGAAATTCGTTTGTTGATTTAGAGGCTTTCGCTAATAATAGAGCCAAAAAAAAATGCAAATATTCTATTGTATAAGAATATTTTCTTCTAATTTTCTCTTAATTCTTATATTAAACTTGAGGTAATTTAAATATTTCTGAAGGCAAGAATAAACGCATAAAAATCTCTTTAAGAAATTTCGATATTTTCAAATGTTTTAAGTTTGTAATGAGGCAGTCAAGAAAACGTTCTGCACAATTTTTATCGAATCTTTTGATTCTCGAGTGGCAGCGCAATATTTCAGAATTCTTAACAAGTTTCGTGCTTAAAGATTAAACTATATTTATCATAAAAACTTTTTTCGCATATTTTCAATTCTTACGACGTTCATAAATGTAAATCGATTTCTTTAATAAAATATGTTTTAAATTTTTGGCCGTCTGAAGTTAAGAAAATAAGAGCTGCAGCTGTAGTTGAAAACTGCTCTTAGCGATAATTAACTGTCTTTTCATAAATATAGAATTTAGTTAAAATGTTGATTTTCAAAAATATTCGCATCTTAGTAATCATAATAAGTTAAAATATTTCATTACTCTTCCGTCTGCTTAAAGATGTAGCTCAATTTCTTATTAGTGTTCAAAACATATATCGGATAAAATGCAATATTCGCCTTATAACTCAATTAAATTTGAAATAACTGTATTTTGAAATTAATTGGGTAACTTACATACATACATTAAATTTGCGATAACTATATTTTGAAATGAATTGGTTAACATACTTGCATATATTAAAATTGTAATATTTCATGATTTTATATTGAACATCAAAAGAAGTATGCATAGAACTGAATTTAACAAGAAACAAATTTTGTAATAGCATAGAACTGAATTTAACAGGAAACAAATTTTGTAATAACTTCCTTGATTTTACATTATTCTTCTATCAAATAATTTAAAATGAAAAAAAGAAAAATAAATACAAATTTTAGAATTGGAAATGCAATTTCATTCAGTTACAATGTATAGAAAACTATTTCTCATTATTATTTTTCGCCTTGTATGTAATCAAGCAAGCGATATGAAGAACTTCGTCTAAAACTAACATTAGTATAAGAAATATTTTAAAAAATGGAAATAAGTACATCTTTTTTTCAAATGTAAGGACTAAGCTATCATTTCAATGCACTAATCAATATGTAAAAGAAGACAACAGCCAAATATTACGAACTACAAAATTTTGTCATCTTTTTGGATAAATTGTTCATTTTCCTGAAAAGACAATTTGTTTCCGATCAATCTCAATAACATTTCACCAACATTTTTTTGCAATTTGTCGTTTCGTATGTAATAAAGAATGCAATATGAAGAACTTTGTATAAAACTAAAATTAATATAGAATATTTAAACAGAAAAAAAAAATCGATACATCATTGTTTTCCACTTTAAAGAATAAGCTCTCATTTCAATGCACCGCTCAATATATGAAGAGAAGACAATAGACGAATATTATGAACTGCAAAAATTTATCACTTATTTTGATAAATTATTTATTTTTCGAAAAAGAAATGTCTCCAATTTAGGAAAATAAAGTGTTATTTCCAATGTCTGAATGACAAGAAATGAAAATTTTCTCTAACATTTTCTACAGAAAATCCAATGAGTTAAAGGACTTATTTTTACTATAGGACCGTATAAGAAACAATATAAATGAAATAAGAAAATTAAAAAGGACATTGTAACCTATTCACAATTAAGTAATACGAGTAAAACTTAGTGCGAAATTAATTTTGCGATACTGTGACTTAATATAAATAATTTCTATTCAGTATCATAGTCATGCTACTTTTCTTTTCATTTCAATTAATAACTTTTTTAATATATAAAACAGAAAGTGTGAACTTTTTTTAAATAATAATATAAAGACTGCAAATAAAAAAATGTTATTCAAATTTAATAAAATAACCAACCTGAAAGTTAACCTTCTAGTTTTAAAATGCATTAATAAATATGCAAAAATATTATTTTATAAGAAATAAACAGAAAAGCTAAATTTCAGCTTGAATATCATAGCTCCAAAACTTTTAAAATTATTACGATTCTTTGTATTTCCAAAGAGTTTAATACTATTCAGTTTAATACTATTTCATTAGAAACTCCAATGCACAGTAACTTTATTATGCGCTGATGTTTATTTTCTACAAAAAACGAATGACAATGCAATTTCTTTAAAGAATTATTGATATTTATACATATATTTTGTTTATATATATGTAAATATAAATCAAGTAATTTCATATTTAAAATGTGTGTTTCAAAATTCTTGTTTTCAATTTTATTTTAAATTTTCTGTTAATTGGATATTCTTCAGAGCAGTTTTTATCACATACTAGGTTGCTACACCCTTTAGCAGCTCCGCTCACAACCTCCCAAGACTCGCATTGTAATAGTTAGGGAATCACTACGTGATCTCAGTTCACTTCGGTAATCTTATTATACATTCCTGCTTCACGTATGTGTTTCTGCTAATAATAAGATACTATAAATACATTCTTAAAATAATAAATAATAAAATAATTTATTTAAACTGAATGAAATAGTAACATTAATTTTTTTATCGATTACTAAACACTGAATCATCAATTTTTAAAATTAAAATGTTCTAGCAGAGAGAGATATATGAAATGTTAGGAAGAAGAAATATATAATACAAAGATGTATAAAAATCAAACTTGAATTTACTTTTTTTCACCTATTTCATTGAAAATGATCGTTGCAATATTAACAATGAAAAAAAACCCGCCGAAGACGGACAGTATTAATGATGTTAATACGGGCATGTCAATTAATTTTGATGAACTACAAGTTATCACAAAAAGATATTGTTCGTACGACCTTCCACTTCCTGTTTCAATGTATGCTGTCACTCCCTATATCCTGTTAAAAATACTTCACTTTCCAAGTCCTACTCATACATAGTAGATGTGCATTTACTTTCCTTGTAATTGTTGATCTTTTATTATGTGTGTTTATCATAATAAATTTATTTTTTATAATTAATATGGATTAAGTCCATTATTCTCGAATTAATCACTATCGACGAATTTATTATTTCTTGACATACCTCCAGAATTAGGCCTACTGCCACCATAACATAAAATTAGTTCGTCGAGCCTGAGAGATAGCTTTATAAAATGTCGCTCAAGTCTTTGAATCGTTAAAGAGGCGCATTTAAAACTAAAATTAATAAGATTGAAACCTTCACCAAGGAATTCTAGCCTTCCGATGACTCCAAAAAAGATACTATATAGCTTAGTACTAAGCTAACATCAATTAACGAGATTATGCAAGGACTCAATCAAATAAAGGGTGATTTATGTGCTCTACCTGATGATGTGGGTTTAAAAGATGCTTTATAAGTTATTCATGAATTGGAAAATTTTGCTGAAGAAATGAAGGTAAGCCTTCTTGTATTTCGTTCCAAATATGAAAACGAAAGCGAAGCTGTTTCCACTAATCCTAAAGCAAATATTAAAATACCTGACTAACCTTTGCCTACATTTAGTGGTAAATTTCAAGAATTTGAACTCTTAAAATCTCAGTTCATGAATGTTATTGGATTCAACCCATCATTGGATGAGACTCAAAAACTCATATATCTAAACAGTTCTTTAAAAAACGAAGCAGCATTAATTCAAAGCGATCAAGATACTTTTGATGCTCTGTTCAAGGCCTTAGAAAATAGACATAAAAATAAACGAGCGTTAGTTGATATACACATATCCGAAATACTTTCGATTAATAAATTGCATAATGGAAATTCTACTTAAATTAGATCATTAATCGATACTGTTAAAAATCATATACGATCTTTAAAATTCTAAAATTTGAATCTAATCCTTTATCTAAAGTTATGATATTACATGTATTAAATAATAAAATTGATAATGAATCTGAAAGAATATTTCAATTAAGTCTTTCAACGACTAAAGTTCCCATGTTAAAAAAAAACTTCTTTAATTTTTGGAATTAAGATGCATGCAGCTAGAATCTGTTATTAAACCAGATTTCTTGACAAGAAATAATCCAACAAAAGGTAAAACAACTTCCGTTGTCACTGGAAATAATAATTCGACTAGAGTTAAATCTCTTTTTCCAGAAACAAGCAAAATATAAAATTCACCATGAAGGAATGTAATTTTTATCATCCCTTATATAAATGTGATAAATTGAAAAATCTTTCAGTACATGAAAGGAAGGAAATTGTTAAAATAAACCATGTATGTAATCACTGTCAGTCAACAAATCATTTTAATAATTGCCCAGTTCTTTTTTCTGTTATAAACTTGCAAACAAAAATATATTAACGCAATGCATAATATCTTACTATGTGAAGACAAATGTATTACTAATCAAAGAAATAAATTCTCCTGCAGCGAGCAAAGTGTCTGAGTCATTAGTGACCTTGGCTTCCAAAAGCGATTCTATTAGCAAAGGGTTGCTTACTACTGCTATGATTTTTATTCATGGCCGAAGCCGGAAAATAAATCGTTGTGTTTTTGATTCAGCTTCGGAAAATAATTGTTTAATGTTGAAGGCAGCAGATATATTAGGATTGAGTAAAATAAAAACTCAACTCCACCGTACAAGGTCTAAATAATTATCCTTCAAGAATTAATCAGTTTACAAAGGCAGCTGTTTCGAACTTGGATGATACATTTCCCTTGAATGATGTTGACTATTTCCCCATTCCAGGGACAGTAAAAATACATTCTTCAAAAAAGATAAATATTGCAGAACTTAAGTTCTTCCAGGTTGTATTCTTTCAGATAAAGATTTTAATCAACCTTCAAAGATTTCTTGCTAGTAAGGCTGGTTACACACACAACGTTTATTCCCGCTGCGGATATTTTACCATTACCGCTCATAGAAATCGAAGGCGGTAAAATTTCCATCGTTGTTGTAGGAGTCGTCGTAATTTCATCAACAAACAAATTTACTTTAACCGTGGTATTTAAACTATTTACAATTTAAGTGTAATTTGAAATGAATAGAGTGTAGATTCTAACTTTATTGTTATTTCGTCGTCGAATGAAGAGGAAAAGGAAAAAATCGACTTATTTGGATTTAAACAATTAATGAAAAAAAAAGAGAGGAGTTAGGAGCTTCATACACGTTATTTGAAGATTTGAAGCAAAAGAAATTGGCATTTAAATTCTTCAATTACTTCAGAATGTCGAAGACTTTCTTCGATGGATTACATGGGCGGCTAAAAGTTATCAGCACTAAAATACCAAAATGAGGAATTCCATTCAGCCTGTAGAAAATTCGGCAATCACTTTTGAAATCTGTTTGAGTATTAAATTACATTGAGTAAAATAATGTTTTACTTACAATTATTTTCCTACATTGTTATCATAAAGTTTTGAAGGTAACTTTGTTTATTGGTGCAATTACATAAAAACATACAAATCTGTATGTTTTTATGGAATTGCATCAAACGCATTTTACGCAAACAGAATCTTAGATACGTTTTATACACATAAATGTAAATGTTTATACATGTAAATGTTATAAATGTAAATGTAAAGAAATTAATATACAATTAATATTAATATATATTAATTATATAATTGATATTACCGTTCAGTTGTACTAATGAGCATTGCCGACAGTAAATACTGTTTTATTTTGTGTTTTCCAGGCACAGAAATTCCTGAAGTTCCTTACTTTTTTTGTTGTTGATTCAGAATTTAGGTTGCATAAAAATTTGCTCAGGCCATATGCTGGCACACATTTGACAGTCGAAAAGGGAATCTTCAACTATCGATTTGTCAAGCAAGAAGATACATAGAATACGTTTTTGATATCCTCAGCAATAAATGGAGAATATTCCATCGGCCTTTTAATGTTCTACCACAATTTGCGAATGATATTATTAAAGCCTGTATTATTCTTCACAATTTTGTAGGGGTAGATATGGATCCCTGATTGAAGATACAATGTCAATTGCAGGATTGAAAGATATTTAAGGAGAGAATATTGCAAGAGGAGGCTTCAAAGCAAACAATATGAGAAACGTTCTATACAGGTATATTGTTTCAAATGCAGGCATGATTTCCTGGTATACATCTGCAATATAAAAAATTATTATGATATTATCGACAAATAACTGTAAAATATGCCCCTTTCTTATTTGAAACAAGTATTGTAAGAAAAAAACTTTTTTTTCACATTATTTCTATGTACCTTTCTATAAAATATTTTTGATTTATTAGAAATAAGTTTAAAACATAATAAAACTTTTTTGAAAAACCTAATATTATTACTGATTTTCCACTAATGCTTACATTTTTACAAAAAATAAATACATTAATAAAATAAAATAAAATCCTTTATTTATAATAGCCAGCTCAGAAATAAAAAAAGAATTGATAATTAAATCCAGGAACAATAGTGAAATGTAAATAAAATTATCTGGAACTAGGGATTGCAATATCGGACCAAAAATTCAATACCGGTGTTTGGTATTTTTTATATCTTAACACCTCGCCTAAAGTCCTGCATTGCTGCCTCATCGTGGCGGGGGAGTGTTCCTGGGCGGAATGGGCGAAGTATGTCGGCAGAGTATTCTCCTGGTAGGGTCACCCATGGCGTGAAGGCCATTCCATTATGCTCAGCTAAATGCAATGCAGGCATGAGGCAAAGTCGGACTTCAGCCTGTGGTGCCTCTGGGTCCTTGACCTCTTGAAGCTGCATTTTAAGCCCTTTTATCATGACTCGTCGGTTAGGAGTCACTCAATCTGCCATCCACTCACAAGGCGCTGGGGCTAATGGACCGCTATCCACTCACTAGAAATTCTGCTCATTATAAATAATGGACTGCTATCCACTCACAAGGCGTTCGGGCTCATGGAACCGAACGCCTTGTGTGCCAGAATTTCAGATATCCCACCTGGGATAAGCCACAACATATCTTAATACCGGGATACCGGTTTTAATACCGGTAGTAGAAATTTTAGAAAAAGAAAGAAAACACAGGTTTTTCTTTGTTTTCTTTGTCAGTTTTATTAGAGAGTGTAAATATCACAAAAAATAATTTGTAACTTATAAATTATAACAGCATATAAAGAATCACAAAAAAGTAAAGGAACATCTTATTTATTTAAATCACAAAAAAGTCTAAATATCACTATTCAATCTATGGTACTAATACAAATTTTTGAAATGTGATCTTAAAAAACATAATGCATCAATTGTACTGTCATGAAGCCTGGAACGTAATTTTGTGCAAAAATTACCAGCTGCCGAAAACGCTCTTTCGGCATCTACGCTAGTTGTTGGTACTGTTAGCAATGCGCGATATACTTTTTATTTACTTTAAGTATTTACTTTAAATCCCTCATCTTCAAATAAATCGATTTCTCGTCGAATGGTTTTGGATATAGCTGATTTCTATATTGTGTTTTGATGTGTTGAAATTTTTTTATTTATCGCTAATTCTAAATTTTGTTCAAGAGACGATTCCTTTTCATCATAATCTTCGATAACTGTACCAAATTCTTCTGAATGTGAATAGGTTCGTGGGTAAAAAATTTTAAGAAAATTGAACTCTCAACTTGATCAGATTTTAATTAGATTGTCTCTTTTCTTCTTTTTCATTTTCATTTTTTAAATCATTTTAATTATGTCAATACCATAAGACATTTTTTATTGCGGTATGCCTTTCTTCTACGCGATTTTTCAATGTAATATATAATTCTTCAGATAGTGATGTGCGCTGTTCTTTCAGAGACGGCAACATGAAATTTATTGTTGCATTAGCTGTTAATAAATTAGAATCTCTCCGACATAATGCCAATTTTATTGGAAGTAGAGCTGATACAGTTCTGGATATTAAGTCGAATTCACTATCTGAAAAAGGTTGCATGTTTAAGTCGATTATTGCCTTTTGATTGGATTTCTCAACTTCGAAAATCGTTCCATCATTAGGAGTAAACTGTTTCAACGTGTTTTAGAATCTAATATTAACATATATTCTGTTTTATTTTCAGTTAGTATATATTTTTGTAATACGGCATTTTTTGTAAGGAAACGTTTAAATATTATAACAATTTTTCGAACTTTATAAATTATAGGAAGCAATTTTTGATCAATAAATATTTCATAATCATTAGCAATATTTTCTTCAACAATTACATTGTCATTATCTTCATTGTCAATATCACTCTCACTCTCTTCAAAGTCGGAATCAGAAGTTTCTATATCCACAGTACACAGCACTTCTGTTCTTTATTTTTTTGGTATAATACATCTATTACTAATAATTGAATTCCATGAGCATAGCGCAATTGCTGATTTGCTCCAATCAACTTTCCAACTTTTTTCATAAATCTTGCTCCATCAGTCGTTATGGATACAATATCTTCTTTCAGGGATAATCCATGGTTTCGGTAATTTAGATTTAAGCACTTCCACACATTTTTCGGCTGCCATACTTCCCGAGACATATGTAAGTCCTATTTTCCAATTTTTTTTTTCTGAATGAATGTTTATATTTAAATAGCGTCTATTTCTTACACTTGTCCATTCATCAAATGTAAGACTAAATATTTCACCATTTACTTTTAATTGTATTAGCTCGTGTTTCAAAGAACTGCGAACACCGTTACAGTAGTTTATAACAGTTCTTCTTAAAGTGTTAATCGATGTTGGTACATTTTTAAAACCTTTGGAGGATACAGATTTTCTTAATTCAGTAAAAGTGCAAAACACTCGAAATGGCTAACCATCTATTGCCATCCTTTCCTTTATAATTTCATCCAAATTATCTTTTTTTTTTTTTTCAAAATAATCTAAAATTCCTGATGGTTTGAGCTTAGAAATTGTGCTTAAATTTGTATCTTCATCGCAATTAGATTATTTCCTCTTCAATAAATTTGTATCATGTTTCGTTTTTAAATGTGTATGGAGTCCGCTTGTACTTCCTCCGTTCACGTTAATAACTGTTGAACATTTTTTGCATTGCGCCACCATATTCTTTTCCTCATATAAATAATGAAACAAAACCGAAGTATTATCAACTGATTTTTTATGTTCTTTAAAGTTATTCTTATTCATTATTATGTGTTGTTATTCATGAGTATATCTATACATATATAAAGCTCAATGTGTGTGTTGGCCAGATCATTCGACTTACAGCTACCAAATTTGGCACATGCTTACCTTGGTGGTCGGGAATGGGCACCTGGGGTTCCTTTTTGTGAATTTTTAATTAGAATTTTAATTATTAATTAAAAACTAATTTTCCCACCAAAAAGTCTTTTTATTTCCTCACCGCCAAATGAGTAAGGCTTCAGCCTTTTTTACCTCGCAAACAAGGATAGGCTTACCATATTTTCTACCTATTATTTCAAACGATTCTGTTTATTTTCTTAGTGTTTGATGCATTTAAAATTAAACATTGTTAATTAATCGATCTGCTCATGATGAATCTGAGGAAATTTTTGACAAATTCTTGAGATATTATATAAATTAAGAAAGATATTCTTTAGTGTCCATAAGGTTTAAATACTCAACGACTCTGTTTCAAGTAATCATATTATTAAAAAATGCTTTGATTTAGTAAAAAATATTATTATATTAATTGCATATTAATCATTGCCACTTTAATTTAAAGCATAAATTCTATGGGAGCTAACAGAAAATTCGAGAGATACATATCACGTTATGACTGAAGGCCTTTATAATATTATGAGTGAATTATATGACTATCAAAATTTGAAGCTTTGAAATATTTTAATGAAGAAACTATTAAAATAGGAATTCCATAAAATATTTAATTATTAAAATTTTAACGAGCCTTAAGATTGGCGAACCGGCTTTTCACCAAAGGCGGCTAGTATGTAATAAATCTGAAAAATATTTTGAACCCTAAAGTATGATATGAAAATACAATGTGAATAACAAACTCACCAATTAAATAAAATATCGAAATATTACGCACTTTCTTCACAACTACAACCTTGTTTACTCAGTTACGAATATCAGACTACGAATCCTGCGCGTGTGCAGTATCGCTGGGAGCTATAATAGGATAATTTTAACCAGTTTCCTTGGATGATTCATATATTTTATCAGTTCTCTTGATTGTACGATCAACTTTGCATTCACAGTCTAATTAATTTCGTCCGTTAGAGAGATATAAAAACAAAAACGTATACTATTTTGCTATGTTGGCGATCCCTGAACATATAGCGGAGTCAATTTTAAAAATTTCTAAATAATACCGAAAAATCGGTATTTAAACTTGCGAATACCGGTATTGCAAAATTGTGCAAATGACTCAAAATGCTAGTATTCGGTATCCCGGTATTGCAAGCCCTATCTTTAACTAGAGAGTGTTACTACTCCATTTCTAAACTCTCAAATTAGGTCTTTTTACGGCTCCATCTTTTTTCTAGTAAGTAATATGAAAGTAAGAATTTTCCATAAATCGTTTCTCTTTGAATAAATCAAAGGCGTTCAAAATTTCTATACAAATTTCATGTCAACCGCTATGTTCCACTCTTTAAAAACCCTCAAAACTTCCCTTTCTTGGACTAAAGCAATTAAAATTTCATTATCGATATTTAACTCACCGATGTTTATAATAGTCGAAAACCTATTGATGCTAAAAGAAAAATTGTGTTTCACGCAATACGATAAAAATCACTGTGAAAAAGCAACTTTAGATGTTAAAAAACGCCGTTTGTGTAAGCTTGCTTTGATTATGTGCGCCAGTATTTGGACTACGACGAGCAAAGTACCGTTGGCGCCAGTGGCAGCCGACGTCTGCACAGCATCCGCCAACGACAAATTGACCGGGCCTTTATTTCTGCCAAATGCTTAAGCTCTAATATAATTCAATACATTACTGTTGTTATGGCGGCGACGGTGAACTAATCGCGTCGGAAAAATCCGCTGTGTGTGTAACCAGCTTTAGGAAGTAAACTCTTTTCTGATTTTTCTGGTCTAAACCAAATAAAATTGCTCAACTGTAACTTCAGATTAGTAGAACTAAATTTGGATTTATTTTCGCAGGATCGTATAATGATGAATCTTTTTATCCAAATCATTGTTTCCTTTCAAAGTGTTTAAATAACTTAGATGACACCCTACGCTCTTTTTTGGGGAAACTGAAAATATTTCCGAAGAGCAAACTAAATTTAACGATGAACTTTCATGCTGTGAAGTTCATTTTGAAAGAACGCACATTATGAAACCTTGTGGTAGATATTCTGTTTCGCTACCATTCAAACAAAATATTGAAGAAAACGTAAATTTAGGGGATTCTAGAACCATTGCGTCTAAACGCCTTGATTAACTCTGGAGACGTCTAGACCGTGATAACAAATTAAAAGTCCTTTACACAGAATTTATTGAAGAATATCTTTCTTTAGATCATATGGAAGAAGTTTTGAAATTTGGTGAAATAAAATGTGATGGTGGATTCTTTTTTCCACACCACTTTGTACTTAGATACAACAATCGCGCTCGTCCCTTAACGTTGGTTTTCAAGGACATAAAAAACTAATCTAAAGATCCCCCTTAATGATCTGCTACGTAAAGGAGGTACAATTCAAGAAGACTTATTTTCTATAATGCTTCGTGCGCGTATTCATCGTTATTTCTTTACCTGTGACATATGCCACATGTTTAGGCAAATTGAAATAAATCCCCAACAGAGACATTTTCAGAAAATCTTTTGGAAAAAGGGTCCAAATGAACCAGTTCAAATTCATAAATTGAAAGAGATCACTTATGGAAAAACACTCACAGGCTACCTGTCTACGCGAGTTCTAAAGCAACTTGCAATGGATGAGAATGACAACTTTCCCATTGCAGCTAATGTTGTTCTGCAAGATGTTTACTTGGATGATATCTTAACTGGATACTCCAGTTTCCATGAACTTGAACTGTGTAAAAACTGAACTTTTTCTTCTCTTTAAAAGCGCAGGAATGAGTTTGCACAAATGGAGTTTCTTACATGCAAACAGTGAGTCTCCTGACTTAAATTTCGATAAGTTATCTGAAGAAACTGTTAAAACTTTGGGTGTTTTGTGGAATAGTTCCTCAGATTCTTTATGTTTCAAAGTTTCTATTTCTACCAATTCGATCTTCTCAAAGAGAAATGTCCTCTCTCAGATCGCACGCCTATTTTATCCTCTTGGTCTTTTAGGACTTGTAAGAAGTAAATCCAAATTCTTCATGCAAAAATTATGGTTACTTAAATTAGACTGGCATGAGAAACTACCTATATCAGTTTCCAATAAATGAACTTCATTTGTCCAATCCTTACCGGCTTTAGAAAAACTTAAAATCCCAAGATTTGTTCTATTAGAGCATCCTGTAAGAATTGCGCATCTTGGATTCGCCAATGCCTTGGAAAAGAGTTTTTCAGCTGTATTATGCGTTCACGCAACGAATAGTAACAAAAACGATCACTTTCTTTGTAGTAAATCAACGGTAGCACCGCTCAAGATTCTATCCATTCCTCGGTTGGAGGTTTCCACCTGTCTCCTGCTGTCCAAGCTAGTAAACAAAGTTGTGGCTACACTTGAGGTTGATCTTCCGGAAATAACCTTCTATTCAGATTCAACAATTGCCTTAAGTTGGTTTAGGTCTTCAACTCACCTTCTAAAGACATTTGTCGCTAATAGAGTGGCAAAAATGCAAAAATTAACTAAAACGTTTCGTGGTAACTTATATCGTCTGAAAATAATCCAGCTCACCTCCTTTCCAGAGATTTGAATGCCCCAGACTTGGTCAAGAGTGAACTGTGGTGGAAGGACCCTGATTTTTCAAAGCTTGTACATACTGAACATTCTCAAAACTGTACTGATGGCATTAAAGAAGAATTGAAAACTTCTCTGCTACTTTCAGCGGGAATTGATTTGTTTCATAAGACTGATTCTGTAACTCATAACTTTTGTAAATTAATTCGAATTCTTAGTTATATTTTCGGATTCATCAAAAATGCCAAGCCACCAAGTGACAAACGCATCGCTGGGCCTTTTACCCAGAAGGAACTTACTGGAGCAGCGATATGATTATTAAATATTGTTCAAAAATAGAATTGCCTAGTGATTTTAAAAATTTATTTAAAGATGAACCTGTACCTTGTAAAAGTAAACTTGCTTTAAATTGTTTTATTGATGAAAATAATATTATTCGTGTTGGATGTAGATTACAAAACTCCCCTTTGCCTTTCAATGAAAAATAACCTATAGTGTTACCAAATAAGAATGCTATAACTTTAATGATAATAAGATATTACCATAATAAATATTTTCATGTTGTTTCTAACAATTTTATACCATGTTCATCGTAAATGTGAGCCACTTAATGATAGAAATATAACACGCCAAATTGTTTACAATTGTATAGTTTGTTTAAAAATAAGCCTGTGATGTCAAATCGAGTAAAGTGCAATCTGTACAAAGAAAGGGTAACTCCCACTTTTCCTTTTAACTAATGTAGAGTAGATTTATGTGATCCTGTCTTGGTAAAATACAAAAACCCGCGTAAAGTAGTACTAAATAAAATTTATGTCTGCAGATTTGTATTTTTAGGGATTCACTTCCTCGTCCGTAGGGGTTTGATGGTCGTGGCTGAAATGAATAGTCCTTTAGTAGAAAACAACAACGACGTTTATTTTACACAAAGAAAGGACATCATACAGATGACAAATATGTACAGCCGAGACGAACACACAGCAGCACAATACAACTGACAGTAGCCCACAAGTAGAAATTGACCACAGCACACAAAGCGTCCAGACAGAATTCAGCAAGAGAGGGGCACCTTGAAACTTCGCTCTACGATCTCTGTACACGTCTAAACATCTCCACTATTTCCCCGCTTTAGCTGTAACCAACTGCCAACTCCCTACTACAAGGCTGGCTACTCCACCCACACAACACGACACTGCTTCCACAATAAACAACAGGACTCGGCACACAGTTCAGTTCAGAAATAGCTCGGGTTCCACACAACGCTGGCACTCCGCTTTTGCTTCGCTATCCCCTCGAAGACTCGTTACATGTCTACTACTCCGATTCCGATCACAATTTATTGCAGCTTGAGACTGCCAGCCTTTTATAGTTACTGGGAGGCGGCGCGAGAAGGTTCTGGGATTATCACAGTTCCTATTGGACGGATCGTTAAAATTCTCGAAGTTTCCAGCAATATCTATTTTGTCGGCAAATGGTCGCTCTAATATTACTGACATGACACCCTATCAGCACCCATAGGGATGATCGTAAAACTGTCTTTCTTAGGGTGACACTACTCGTGCTGGGAAGCAAAATCACCAGTTTGTAACAGTATGCATGGCTAAAAAAGCGTTCCATTTGGAATTTGTGTCTGATCTTACTTCTCAAGCATTCATTGTCTGTTTAAAAAGATTCTTTGGGCAAAGGAGTAACAGTTCTAAAATCACCTCGGATAACTGTAAAACATTTGTAGATGCAAATATAGAGTTAAAAAGTTATGTTAATTAGTTAAATCTCCTGATGAAGCATTAAGTAGGTATTTTAACGATGGATATATTGATTAGCATTTCATTCCTCCTAGATCTCCTAATTTTGGTGGGTTGTGGAAATAGGGAGTGAAATTATTTAAATTCCTTCTAAAACGTGTAGCTGGGAATTCAAATTTAATCCTTGAAGAATTCATCCCTTTACTTTCTGAAGTAGAAGCTGTGTTAAATTCACGCTCTCTAACTTCACTTTCTTCTGAATTTGACAATTTTGAGACTCTTTCTCTTGCCCACTTTCTAATTGGCAGACCGGTTACCGCTACAACAGAACCTCAATTTATTAAAGAGAATATGCTATCAAAATGGCAAAGAATCACTCGATTATCTCAACAGAGTTTGATAATTTGGAAGAGAGATTACCTAAAAAATTTACAAAAAAAAAAAAGGAACAAATGGAGATTTAATAAAAACAATGTTGAAATAGGCACTCTTGTTTTAATAAAAAATGAATCCCTTACAGGTACCAAATGGATCACAGGTAAAATTACAGACGTTTTTCCTGGGAAAGATGATAAAATTAGAGTTGTGAATATTAAACTTTCTGATACAAAAATAATTGAAATAAATATCAGAGATGCTTGTATTTTATCTACTGTATAAAAATTTGCTAATTATTAATTATCATTCTTGTGTTACATATATATTAGTGTATTTGTATTTAATTATTATTTTTGCTTATATTTAATTTGATTTAACATGTATTATTGTATTTTTGTACTCAAATTTGTATTCATTTATCTGTTGAAATTAGGGCTTCAACGGGGACCGGGATGTTTCTACCACCTGCCACTTCCTGTTTAAATGTATGGTGTCGCCCTCTATATCCTGTAAAAAATATTTCACTTTCCAAGTCCTATTCATACAGAGTAAACGTGCATTTACTTTCCTTGTAATTGTTGATCCTTTATTACATGTCTTGATCATGATAAATTCTTTTTTTATAATTAATATGGATTAAGTTCATTATTCTCGAATTGTTCACTATCGACGAATTTATTACTTGCTGGCATACTTCCAGAAGAAGGTCTACCGCCACCATAACAGATATCATATTATTTAAAATTGTATTTGAGCAATAATAATAATAATAATTGTATTTGAGCAATAATAATTTGAGCAATAATTTTCTGAGTGGTTAGCTGTCTTTCAAAATGACGACATAAATTGCCTATGAAAATTGGCACCTATTCCTTAAGTCGGAGAATTCTTTCTCTCCGTACACAAAAATATTTTAGTCTCTATTTAGTATATTTCAACTGGATCTTTTTATGAATGAATGATTCTTCAACATATTCATTTCGCTTTAACTGTGGATTTCCGATAATTTAAATTTATAATCAAAACTGCGAGATTATTTTCCTATTTTCTAACTAAAAAAAAAAAAAAAAAAAAAAAACATCGTTTCAATTTCGATTTTCTTCCCTTTAATTGTTTACAATATGTTATTTATGGCTGCTCATATCGTTATTAATTTGAATTCATCTCACATGCAGATATTTTTTTTCTTCTTTTGAGCTGCACAACAAAATCATGATCATGCTTATTTTTTTTATTTTAAAGCTGAAGTTTTTTTAGTGTTAATTTCATGGTGGTATAGCTTATTGCATCTATTATTGTAGTTTTTGAATTTTTTAAACCTGGTTAAGCATTCGAATTCTAGAGTTTCTAATAACTTGAGTTCCGTTTGTTAAAAAAAAAATTGTTCTTGGGATAATTTTCAAACTAAGATAATTAATAGTACAGGAATCCACTGAAAATAGCATCAACTGTAATAGGAATTTTCTTTAAGAATATCATTCTTAATGTTTCACTCACGTGTCTAGAGTAGAAATTAATATCCTTCTTTCAAAAATATACATAAAATGTTAGCTTTTTTATAATGATGAAAGATAATCCAAGATTACAAATATATTCGGAATTACAGAAAATTTCACTTATTCCCACATATTAATGTTTTTCGTATCCTTGAAAGTTCCGGGTTTTCGAATCTGGATGTAGCAATGCCCAAATCCGAGTTAAAATTTGGGATTATTGAAAATTATTATTTTCGTTACACTATTTATTTTTCTACAAAACAATATCAATCAAACCAAGCAAAAGAAATCCAAAATAATCTTTATATTTCAAATTGGGTTAAATACATTCCCAGTCAAAATTAGTTAATTAAAAAAAATTACGAATATAAAATAGCTTTTTAATATAAAAACTATTACAAAGGGAAGGAAAGAGCACACATAGCTATGGAAAAGCTCTGCGCAGTAAATTTACTTTTATATACCATGGATTTGTAATTACATTTTGAATATATTGGAAATTGTTCTAAAATAAATTCATTTTTCACCAAAACTTTAGCAAATCATTTATCATTTTAACAAAAACAGCATTCTTTAATATACCACCGTCACAATTTACCATTTGTGGGAATAAGATAGCTCTACAACGTCCAATACAAAAAAAATTAATCAAAATAATCTCCGTCTCTTAAATTCTTTTTAAAGGCGATGTGGGAAAGCGAAGAAGGAAAAAGGTTTAACTAATTTCTTTTCCTTTCTCATTTCAATTCATCATTGGCAAGAGACTTTAAAAAAAGTAGAAAATGAAATATCAATTCATAAAAAGGCTAAAAAAATCAGTAAAAAAAATATATAACAGGATATTCTAGATAATGGGTAAGTTTTTTTAAGGTTCTATTTCAACAAACTTGTCACCGGGAAGATAAATGGGTACCTTACAATATTTCTGTGGGCCAAAATCCGTTTATTATATAAGTAGCCTATTGGACAATTCATCACGTTTTATGACAGCCCAGATTTCTAACCCAGTCCACTTCTTTAGGACTGTCAAATTTTCAATGAGTGATGTAGCTTTATTTTTGCAGGAACTACAATTATGAGCGCCACTGAATTTAGGTAATGAGACTGCATTCTATTGTTATGATTCCGCTTGTAATGAGCTGCGCCTTCTCCTTCTTCTCGAAAACCCCTCGTTTAGAGAGGTTGTACATTTTCTGCATTCTTTGTGATAAGACAGAGCTAATTAGGAAGCAAAAAAGTAACATTTTTTGGAAATGAAAAGAAAATCAAAGTTTTTGGCGTTTGTTAGAAATCAAGAAAGCAAATTGCTGTAACTATATGATTTGACCCTCTTCGGATTTAAGTTTTTAATGTAAAATTCAGTTTTAAAATTATAAACCAGTAAAATAATTTCAAATATGATTGACTAAAAAAGAAAATAGCAAAATTCGTCTTCAGTGTTAAGTTAAATGATATAGATTACCACAGAAAAACTTTAATGCTATTAATTATTTTTTCTTTCTAAATGTAACTTTTGGCTGTTACATTTCATCATTTTCATTCATTTCAAAATACTAATAATATAAAAAATTATAAATAAAATAAAATTTATAAAAAAATTTAGAGATAATGAAATTTAATGAAGAAACTATTAAAAACGGAGAATTCAAGGTAAGTGATACAACGTATTAAAAATTGCTTCCATTTGATTTAAGGCCTTAGATATACCTAACTGCAATTAGACATAATATCCAGCAGGAGTAGGATCAAGACCAATTTAAAGCTAAGAATTTGATACCCAGTTTACTATAAATTTAAAAAAAACCAGACAATATATGGAATTTTCTTATTCGAACTGTTTGTATAAAAAAAATTGGAATTCTATAGTTGTGTTTCGAAGCTATTTTTTTCTGATTGCACTTCACTCATCCTTTCAAATCTAGTTCAAATCAAGTTCTTATTGGGTTAAGATTATATTTTCCATAAAATATTTTTTTTTAACATTTTATGTCATTTTGAACTTATATTGCTGCAATACAGTCTTGAAAATTTCTAAAATTTTCAATCCAATTTATTTGCATAAAATTACAAAAATTAAAGAATCTGGCAAAATATAAATATATTCCTCGAATGTTAATGGATTTTTTTATAATTTTAGAAAAATGTTGAGTGCCAATGTTTCCAGATTCAGATAATTCAGCTGTACTTCTAATAATTTAATTTCTTCTGATTCTTGATTATTATACTATGCTACTTAAATTTTGATGACGGATTATTAATATCAAATTCGTTTATTTAAAATTTCTTTTGTTTGATATTATAAGATTGAAAAATATGAATTTGATAAAAATGAATTATTTCTTCAAGCCCTGTTTTTGAGATAATGTAATATTAATATTAAGTCAAAAGTCAGCATTTACACAATAGCAAATTTAATTGTAAAATAAATTAACAGTTAAGAAATGTTTTTTAAAATGTTTTTAAAAAAATGAACATTTTGATATATCTAAGAGCTGGCGACTGCTTACGGGAAGCTATTAGGCCTTACGATCTTGAATTTAGTGATAAACTAGTCAACTAGTTGAATTTAATTTCTTTATAGATGATAATCGGAGAGAATAATAAATTTGTGCATTGTTGCTGTGCTGTGGGCACTGAGCATTCTACCAAACGCAATACATGAATTCAATTTCGAATTGCCTAGTAGGACTTTTTTCCTTAGTGTTTATGTGAGAATATTGACAATATTTCAAAGCAATGAATATTCTTGTGTTTGCTTTGCTTTCCATGGTTTATGCAAAAATATTGGCTGTATTTCAAAGCAACGAATACCCTTGTATTTGTCAAGCTCTTACGGATTCCTTCAGAAGGGAATTGAAATATCCGCATTCACGCACATATTGAGCTGCATCTCCTTTTATTAATGGACCTGCTCATTACAGTGCATTCACTGCTTCAACAATTTGAATTTGAATTCAAAAGTCATAAAAATATAATTTAATTGTATGCTCATTGAGGTTGAAGCATTTTTATAAAAGCATTATAACAATGTATATGCTGGATATGTTTCAAAATTTAGTTACAAAAAAGCTTTTTTTATAAATGATGTAAAACTAGAAACGCCAAGCAAAACGTAAAACGTTAAACTGTATAATAATGAAAAACAATTATGCATCAAATTATATAAAAGGGGCGAATACGCACAAAGTCATATATATATATATATATATGTAAATAAAAAATTAAAATATTAGTTATTAAAAATTTTTAAATTCGCAAACCATATTCGATTCGAATTATTAAAAGGGCGATTCTAAATTATAGATATTTATATGTTTAAAATAGATCTTTATTAATTACAGGCATTTATATGTTTAAAAGAATTCTAAAATTTGTAATTAAAAACGGTAAATTTGTAATTAAAACTAAACGGAAATGTCCATCGAATAATGTATGACCTTGAAGCCTGTTAGAGAAATAGATAGTATAACACAACAGATACAAAATGCTAAAAATATTCCAATTAGCTCTACTTCTTGGTGTATTAAACTAACTGCACAGTCATTCAGAAACTTTTCTCGCATGCACTCCAATAATTTTTTCCCATCCATATAAAATTGTGAGCTATGGGTAGTATCATGAATGCCATGCTTGGCATATGGTGAACGGTAATAACGAAATATAAATCTTTGGCGTGATTTTGGATTTTTATCTAATCTCTCGTAAGAATATGCAATTTGGACGTCTTTTTTGCCAATCGATTACACCCAAATTTGACACGGAACCTCAGCTGTAGTCGCAAGATAAGATGTCAAATTTTGTTGATATATGTTACTACATTACGTGTTCATGCATACGAAGTACAAATCAACAAGCTACAACTGTTCGACAAATTTGGTTCAAATTTTAAAAATAATTTATAATTTAGTTTCTAAACTTGTTTTCCAAATTATATCTAAATAGCCTTTTGCGCTTTGAAATTATCGAGTTTAGTTATAATTGAACAGCCACCCAACCAAACTTCTTCCGAATATAATTTGTTCAAAATTTGATGAAAATCTGCAAATTTACTCTTACTCCGTATACCAAAATCCGTTCGTTAAGCTCAAAGCGTTTTTGATATTTTTCAAGTTCTCAGATACAAAGACAAAGTAAATGCTAAATGAGTGTGTGTGTGTGTGTGTGTGTTTTAAATCAGAAAAAAATCGGAAATGAGAAAATTTGTTAAAATCTCGATTTTGAATATTTTGACAATTACAATTCTTTCTCTGTGTTTGGTATACGAAAAAAAAATGTATACTATGTAATGAAAGCAGAAGTGAATATCCACTTTTTATAAACTGAGCATAACATATTGATTTTAGGAAATAAAATTGGAGAAAAAAAATCACATGGAAATGAACCGGATATTAGTGAAACATTTAGGTTTTGCATTTTCAGATAATATATAATTTGTTTGGATATTATCTTCAGGATATATAGCAGAAAAAATAAGCAAGGCAAAATTTTACTTAACTAACATTTTAATTTACTTTTGTCTCTAAAAATGTGACAGTGACTCTTAGTTTATTTTGAAAACTACATATATAACATTCCATCACAATTTTATATAAACGGTGGTTTTATGTAAATAACAGTCAGATCATATACTCTATTTTTTTACAATTATAACAATGGTCACTTTTAATTTCAATCAGAATCATTTCAGGAACACTTACTTCTTTTTAATTAATAAATAAAAAGAAAATAATGAATGTTAAATAATATGTTAATAAAACGGATTTTAAATAAGATGTTAATAAAATGGATGTTTAATAAGATGCTAATAAAGTGGATGTTAAATAAAATGTTAATAAAATGAATGTTAAATCTGCTTTTAAATATGATTTTATAAATTCACTTTTACATTTAAATGACCATTAAAGACAGCACATAACTTACAGAGATAATCAGAAGCAATGCTTATGACTGTTATGCTAATGTCATAGATAAGTTAATATTAAAGAAAGCAAAAATCCAATCACATTAGAATTTATTATTGATTTATCAATCAACATAAATTTTTTTGGTGCATTATTTTACCAGACATAATTAGAAAATTTCATATCTAATGTATTTTTCTGTTTACATTAATTGCATATTCAATAATCTTTATAGATAATGTCTATGGATGTCATACTTGCGTTTTCCTTTTTAATTATAAATAAAACTGATGACATAAAGGTCAAGAAATTTATAGACGTATGATTTTTTCTAGCCAGCTATTGTAATTATTTCAACCTTTTCATATAATTATTTATAGAGTGGTTCTTTTTCCTACTAAAAGTGCTTTAGGGGCTATATCAAATAAAAAAGCATTTTGAAATCAAAAAGAATCAGATGATATTTTAATATAATTAAAATAACAAAATCATGTTTTTGTTTATATTTTTTATGTTTCTTTCAATCCTGTTCCCAATGGCATTTTATTAAATAAAAATGAATTGTAAACGAAGGAGAAACGAAGGAATGAATTGTAGTGCATAAACATGATATTTATTTTTAAATAAACAAGTAAATACCAAAACCAAGGTATTTTTTGATTATACATTTTGAGAAATATAAATAACATTTTAAGTCATAATAGTTAAGAGTACAATCACCATTTTTCATGTGAGAAATGACTGATTAAAATTTAGTATGTATCAATATTTTCGTCTAAAATAACAAAATTGAAAACTAAAGAATCATAAGAAATTTTGATAAAATTAAAAGAACAAAATCATGCTTTTATTTATATATTTTCTTTTTTATGTTTCTTTCAATCTTAATCCCAATGGCAATTTACAAAGCAAGAATGTTACGAATAGATTTACTCGGAAAAACGAATGAATAAATTGTTGTTTCTCGCATAAAAAAGACATTTATTTTTAAATAAATAAGTAAATGCTAAAATCAAGGTATTTTTAGATTATAAATTTTGAGAAATATAAATAACATTTTAAATCATAATAGTTAATAGTTCAATTACCATTTTTCATGTGAGAAATGAATAATTAAAATTTAGTATGTATCAATATTTTTGTCTAAAAAAACAAAATAGAAAACTAATAAAATAATTTGTGCATTGCGAGATTTTCTAATTAAGTGCTTATTATCTATGAATAAAAAGTGATATCTGAAACGAAGTTAAATTTTAGCTTCATTTATTATTATAAATGAAGCTAATTTTTTTATATGTGCATGATATATAATGTATAAAGAGAATATTATTATAAGTTAGGAAAAATAAAAATATCCCTTTCTTTACTTCTTAGATACTTAATAGCTTTTTAACTAAATATAGATAAAAGCGAACATAAAACACATTTATTCTCCTACTATTAAAAAATAGATTTTATCTATAAGACTACATTTTGAATGAATCACTAAGTTCTAATTTTTTTAAAAGAAGAATTAAATTTTTCTATCCTATAATTTCTCTAAAAGCTTGGGAATTCTGTTGAAAAAAGTTATTCTGTCATCTGTATTAACTATCTTACCTTTAATAAATGTATTATTTAATAGAATAAGAATGTTTTTTCAGTATCTTGAAATACTTTTTTTAGTCAGAACTAAAATAAACTGTTAATTCATTCAAGTTTTTAAGAATAAAGAACCTAGAAAGAAGCCGACACATGAACGAAGAAAAAATTTATTTTAATGTTTGCAGCTTTTCATATTATTCTTTAGCGACTTAAGTGAAATGCATTTTTGTTTCTTAAAATTAATAAAAAAAATATACTGCAAAAGCTTCTTAACACAATAAATGCATTAAAAATAAATTGATTGGTTGAAAAGAATTTCACAAAAATAGAAGTACAAATATTAAGAATTCAGGTTCTTTATCACGTCTAAAGCAATTGCCAGAGTGTGGAATTAAATGTCGGATAAAGAATATAAATTCTGAAAGAATTATAATAGTTTATTACAAAAATCAAACTAACAAGATTAATTTTATGAAAGTTTCAGAAATAACTTCCATTTTTTAAAAGGAAATCTTCTATTATACCTCATCTTTTAGTTACCGAATCTTTATGTGCAGAACACAATTAAGGCAATTTGTAACAAAATTATTCACATGGAATTTCTAAAATTTTGGAATAAGCCATTAAATTCATAATTAAATTAATTGTATTAAGACATTTCTGTAGGTTGTCACTGGCCGCATTCCAAGCAGGATGAATGCACTTTTTATTTGATAAAACCGTTACCATCTAAAAATGACTAAGGTTAAATCGAATTTATGTTATCGAAATTTTTTTTTATTTGATTCAAATCATCTCCTCGCCGTTCCGGATCTTTTGCCTGCGACATTAAGCCAATTCGTAACGCCATCATCGCCTTTTTGGAGCACAGCTAACCTGACAAATCCATTAGTGCAGGCTGCTACTTTTTAAAGTTAATGTCACTGGACCTCAAGAGCTTAACGGAAGGCTTTATCCGACCTTGCGACAGCTTGTCAACAGAAATAAAGTTATCTTCGAGTTGAGACGCTGGCAGACCTTTCTTCTTCCTTCTCCTTCTCCTTCTTTTTTTTTCTTATTTTTTATGTATTCTCGTCTCTCCTCTTCGGGATACACACGGTTGGAACAGAATTGGGAATTTCAAAAATCTACGTTTTTAACTATTCGTGCCATAGAGAGTGAATCTCCGTACACGTTTTTTTTTTTTTTTTTTTTTTTTTTTTTTAATCGTTTTTTATACAAAACTTTGGGGGGGGGGGAATATTAGTTTCTCCAGTTGAATTTTCACCAAGTTCATCTTTTTTTTTTTTTTTTTTTTTGACGAACGAATCGAGAAACGTACGTCAAAGCACAATTTTAACGCAAACTCCAAGGGAAATTTCTTTTCGGTATAAATTGTTTTAGGCTAAAACTTTCGTTCAGGAAGGAGTCGGTTTGTGAAATGAATCAAGGAATAAATTCAGTTCGAAATAAAATCGGTCCAAATGGAATGAAATGAAAATAGTTTATTTTGAAAATGTTATAGAATTTAAAAAATAATTAAAATGTTTTTTATATTTATTAAAAAGAGATAATTTTTGATTTCATAAAAAATATATCCGGAATTTTTGGAAAAACAAATTTTATGATGTTTATATCATATAAAAAATCTAATTTATTTTCAAATCTTGTAAAAATATCTAATTCAGTAAGTTCGTATATTGCTTAGAAATATTTGTAGCAGTAAAAAAAGTTTATTTTCATTTCTTAAGGACAATTTCATGGCATATATTTTGGTGTAACTATAAGCTTTTAACTCGAAGGTTCACAAAAAATTCCTTGTTTTTAATGATATTCAGTAATTTAGTTCGGAATAAATTCTTAACAAATAAAACGAAAAGAAAATAGTTTAGTTTCAAAATGTGATGGAATTTAAAAACAATTTAAAAAGGTTTTAATATTAATAAAAAAAGTGATAAATTTTGATTTCAAGAAAAATATATTCGGAATTTATGGAAAAAGAAATTTTATGAAATTTATATAAAAGAATCTAATTTATTTTCAAATGGAGTAAAAAATTTTAATTCAGTAAGTTCTTATATCATTTAGAAACATTTCTGCATAAACAAATTTATTTTCAGTTCATATGAAGAATTTTATCGCATGTATTTTAGTGCAATTATAAAATCTTTTAATTTGATAGTTCACAAAAAAAAATCTTTGCTTTTAATGATGGAAAATACTATATATTTACATTTTTTTGTTATAATTGAAAATTCAATATGTGAAGTTTTTGCTAAATGACAATTTCTTAATATTTGCTCACACAAATTTCAGAAATATTAAATATTGACGATTTCAGTATACTGTGTGTAACTGAAAAAATGCTGACTTTTATTAAGTTAAAATATATTCATGTAAGATTGCGCGAGGAATTCATTAGAAAAACTTAGGGCCGCGGTGGTCTGGTTGTAAGGTCTCGGCTCGTGAGCCATAGGGGTTTAGGGTCGAAACCCGATTCAGCCGAAGAGCCGTCGCGTAAGGGGGGTATGTTGCATGTTAAATCCGTCGAACTAAACATCCTCCCACAGGGGTGGTGTGGAGAGGGGGGCGCCAGCGCAGTTGTCGTCCTGGTCCTCTGACCATGGTTCAAAATTATGAGGTCCGTTCCAAAATAGCCCTAGTGTTGCTATGCACCGGGATATTAACATAACAAAACTATCTCATTAAAACATGTTCCCTGTATTTTTTAAAAAACAAAATTAATATCATTAATTGCGTATTTCAGGCTGATTTGAATCTCCCAACTGAGAACAGATTTATACTTTCCTCCACATACCAATGGGTTTAAATAGTTTTTAGTAAAAGCAAAAATGCTTGTGTGGGGGAAGTATATGAACTAAATACTCACATCAAATGGCTCAGGCGTATAGATGGACATGATTACTATCTCTTTCCACTAAAAATATCTCAGTTTGTTATATATGTTACGATAAACGTGATTAGTCCGGTAATTATGAGTAATTTATAATTAACTAAGTAAATGTGATAAATTGTTGAATATTTATCAAATTTATCGGCTATCTTATAAAATCTCCAACTCGTAAAAGAGAATGTGATAAATTCGGATTATTTTTTGGAGTAGCATGGTCTTCATTCCCCACTCCCTTTAAAAAAAAATGAAGATTTTCAAGTAATACTTAAAATTTCGTTCTTAAGAATTAGAAGAACGTCATGGTGGCTATTAAAACTTATTAGCCATCATCAAGGAAGCAAAATAAGCATCAAGATTAACATCATTATAAAAACAATAATATTATATCAGATAATAAGCTATATAATATATGACGTAAAAACATTAAAAAATATTAATAAAAAACGGTTGTTTTTTTTTTTACATTTTCAAGTTTGAGATGAGATTTTATAAACATATCTACGAAGTGTAACGGTGATTATGAATAATCACCTGTAAATGTAATCACCAGTTTATTACATGTATCGTAATATATATATTTTTATGGGTACGAGTGGACATTATCAATTGAAGGAAACCGTCCTTAAAAATCAAATAATATGATTATCGATTTACAGAATTACATTCACTTTGCTTTATCAGAAGAGCCTGAGAAGTAATGACAATACTAACACCTGTGTTAATCAGGAACATTTTACATTCGCGTTATTTAATTTGAGTTACAAAACTTTCATATACATAAAATTATTATTTATATTGCAGCATATTTACATTTTTGGAGCATCATGTACTATATTAGATGTCTCTTTTAGTTACTCATACAATATTGTTACAAACCTGGAATGCTGCTTCCCTCACGGTTAGTTCTATCATCGGAAAGACCGATTTACAATAATCTGTATTGGATGCTGCTCGGGTGCCAAGCCAGTAATTCCAGAGCTTGGCGACCAGTTGGCGATGAATTAGGCGACAAAATAGATAATGCTGGAAATTCGAGAATTTTAACGATCCTTCCGATAGGAACTGAGATACGCCTGATTGGCCCAGAAGGTTCTCAGCCCGCCTCCCGGAACTATAAAAGGACGGCGGTCTCAAGCTGCAGTGAATTGAAGCGTAGTTGGAGTCGTAGTCAAGCATCGAGTCTTCGAGAGGATAGCGAAGCAATGGCGGAGTGCCAGCATTTGTACAGCCTAAGCTATTGCCGAACTGAGCTGTGTGCCAAGTCCTGTGGCGTTTATTGTAGAAGCAACGTCGTGTCGTGTGGTAGTGAGTAGGCAGTTGGATACAGCTAAAGAGAGAAGAGACAGTGAGAATTTCAACCGTTTAGAGAGACCGTAGAGCGAAGCTCCGAGGATCCCCTCTCCTGCTGGATTCTGTTTGGCCGCTTTGTGTGCTGTGGTCGAATACTACTTGTGTGCTATTGTTTGCTGTTGTGTGCTGTCCTGTGTTGGTCTCGGGTGTGTATTTGCCGTCTTTGTATCTAATAGGCGCCGTTGTTGTTTTTACTGAGGCCTGCTGATTGCTTTCACACCATGCACCCATTACAAGCAAACCCGGTGAATTTACGGACTTAATAGTAGTAGTGGAATCCGTAACAAAATATTTGCATATGTAAAAAAAAATTATATTCAATTCAAAATATATTTATAAAATCCATGTAATTTATTATAAAATCCATGACAGCTTAAGGCCTTTAAAACGTTTAAACATCAGAAGAATTTAATTTTTTATTTGCCTAACATATTTCTTTTTTATAACTAACCTTTTGTTATCATCATAATGTGCAGATTTATGAAAACTGTTTTAAAGAAAAAAAATTCCTTCATAACATTTAAATGAAGAGAAACGGAACTTAACTTTATTTCAGAGAAGAATTTAGCATTCTGAAATGCCTGAATGCCATTCAAAAAATGAAATGCCTGCATTTATTTCACTTTCTGATATAAAACTCCTACTTTGAATCTTCACTTATTCCATTTGTCACCTTGTTTATTTACCGAGTTTTAGCTGGTCCTATAAATATTCCTATACTTACAATAAATTAAGTTATTTTATTATTGTTTTATATTTCTGGTGATTAAAATTCCTTTCCGAAGATTTTTTCTTTAATCCGTGCTCTATCTGTCAGGAAGTTAATTACTGAAAATTCACCTGTCTAGCCATGAAAAGAACTTAATATTCCATTCATTAGAAGCAGACGAATGAAGTTAATTGCTCTAATCTCTGACTGAAGTGCCACTTGTTTAAGCAATATTAGACGATTTATCTAAGAGCCAGTTAATGATATTAAGGTCTGATTTTTGTTTTGACTGTTGTTAATAAATATGAAATCTGAATTAATTTTCTCAACACCGTAATAAAATTGCTAAATGTTTTTGAAATTTATTTTAATGTATTTTAATGAAATGAACATTTATTAATTATTTGCAAAATCATTTTAAAACATTTGATGTTTGGACTTTGTAAAAAGCAAATTTCCATTTTACAAGAAATTTTATTTAAAAAACTACATCATAATTTTAATAATTTTCTTTTTATTGTTATTTTATTGACATTTAATATTCTCTTGCTTTCAGAAAGTATTAGTGAAAATGTTGACAATATTTTAAATTTATATTCAAACTATCTTCGAAGATATATACTATATTTGATGGAATAAATACATGTAATGAAAATTAAAAAAAAAACGTTTTTCAAATCAGTCTATTATTAACATAATAAAGAGGAAAGTGGGATATTTTCTCCGAATTAAACATTACCTTACCTAAATGCTTAATTTTTGATTGAAAAAAAAGAAAAGGAAACAAAAAGTTTGAGCAAGAATAAGAACATTAAATTATCCTTATTTAAACGTTTAAAATATACGATTCATATATAATTTAAAATACAATAATATATATTTTAAGAATAATTCATAGAAAGGTATCCTTTGGTATATGAAAGTATAAGAGATGATTCATTCAAAAGATTTAAAAAAAAACAGGAGAGAATTCCTTTCTTATAAATTTTAGCTTCAGAAGTATCATTTGATCACATCTATCAGAAACAATAGGGACTCAAGCATTCGATTTGAAAATAAAAATAAATTATTTTTTTCAGTTGGATGAAATTAAATCTGTCACTTGTCCAAAGAATGTTTAAAACACAAAATAAACTCCCTACTTAATTTCTATAGCAGGGCAGGTGGCGAAAATTATAAAAATTATAAAAAATTAAAAAATGCAGCTTTTTTTAGTAAAGACATAAGCCAATAATGATTTTAAAAAGTTAACAACTATTGACTTAAATTTTTAATTATAAAATTTCTTACGACAGATAAATAAATGAATATATTAAATTTTTCAATCTTGATTGCTGTTTCTACTTGTTTCTGCTACATACAAATTTAAAACTATTTTAAAAGTACACACATCACTAATGTTTCTGTTTTACATGCAAAATTCAGTAAAACTTTGGAATCTAAAATAAATTGATTCATCTCCATTTAATGATTTTTGAAATCAATAATCATTAAATCTCACAAGATCATGAACAACTAAAAGAAGCAGCGGCTCTTAATACTTGGATAATAAATCTTAATCGCTTTTTCTCAACAGAAAAAAAAAACTATCATTTTTAACGAAAGAAGGACACCAACTGAGTTAAACATGACATACAATGAAACTTTCAAGATGGCGAGAAAAAAAAAGTAAGCAAACAGAAACGTACAGAGCGAATCAAAACAGTAGACTTTGGGAAGAAAAATCGAGTCATAGTCCGCAGAACACGGAACAACATAGCACAATTTTTTGTATTATTTACCAGCTGAAAGATAAAGGAGAAATATTTTCTTTATCATTCTTGCTTCTTCTTATCTAACCTAAGGAAAGGGAAAAAAGAGCCGGAATAAGGTACGTGTGCCGTGTGGATAATAGCCAATTTAAGACTATAACCGGTGAAAAAGTAGCTTACATGCTGTAAACAAGTCTAAAAACAACAAAATGTCAGGATCTTAAATTGATACCTGCGGCTAAATTTTAAGCGAAAAACTAGAGTTCCGTCTTGTATAAGAGATCTCAACAAAAGTATAAAAAAAAGTTACTCTTAAGAGTGCTTTTTATTCTTTGTAGCGTCGGAGGAAAGACGGAAGTTTATCAATAAAACAGAAGACGTGTCCGAAATGCAGTAGCACACAGAAGCAGCGCAAACATTTCACTCGACATTAAATATACATTTCTCGTAGATGCCTATGCTACCGAATTGCATTGTTTTGTGACGTGAACTTTTATAGATTATATCTGAATATCTCAATACTTACAAGTTGTTATTATTATTATTATTTTGTTCCAACTAATGGAGAAAATTGTGTTTGCTTCCCTTCAATGCCTTAATATTTGGGAAGGGAAAAAATTTATTTTGTTTTGCTCTATTTTGGTGTAGCTATTTTTTTTAAATTCCTCTAATGCCAAATATTTAATGGGACATTTTTGTAATTATTATCATTATTTTTATCCCTTTTTAAATATTCAGCTCAAAATATTTTGGAAATTTTTAAATTAAAAATTAAGAAACAGTTTTTACCCCTTTTTTGCATAAATCCATATTTGACTTTTCTTGTCATGCATGATATAGTGTGACTACAAATTAATAACTTCTGGATTAAAACACCATATAAATTAACTGTAATAAATATTTTAAAATACATTATATTAATATAATCCTTTTTAAGTGGATTTTATTGCACAGAGCGCTAAAGTGGAATCTCATTTTTATTGCGATATTTAAAAAATGGATTTTCTCTACTAATTGAATCGAAATAATGAAGGAACTATTATCAATGATGTACATTCCATTTTGATCAGTAACAATTTTTCTTCTTTTATTTTACAATATTCTTTATATATCCCAACATTCTAAAAAATTCTTTTCTTTATCAAAAAAAAAAAAAATGAAATCTCATCTCAGTAGTTTCTTATTGCTCATTATCATTGTGACTTTTCCAGTCAAGGATCTTTGAGAAAAAAGAAATAAAGGATAATTTGAAATTACTACAAAAAGATTATATGTTGGACGAACCCTTACTTCCCAATCCTTTTATTGCAAGTCAATAATGATTTTGAATGATTTTCCGTAATCACGAAGAAACATAATTTGTAATTCCGATTATTTTTTTAAATTTCATTTCATTTTACTAGTTTTCAACCACACAAGTTGAAAGGGACTAGAAATAAAGTAATATGTTTGTAATCACCAAATTAATGGCAAAATATTCTCTCGTACCATTTCAACTTTCTACCTTGTTTCAGATGGTTACATCATGATTTCTCCTGTATGTTTTTAATAGAAGTTATGGCAATCAATTTTTCATCACCATCTACATTGAGCGTTTTATTAAAAATTATTCATTTTTAATAAGATTGGTGTACAAATCGAAGAGTTTAAAAGTTGTGTTCACAGATTCCATTCAATTAATGTGTAACGCAGATTTCAGAGTTAAAGAAAACCCAGTTTTACAGAGCTTATGTTTTAAGCATAAGAAATTAGCTTGGAAATATTCTCTAATCTCCACATCTGCTAAAATACGGCTACCCAAATCATTCATAATAACAAATTAGTCATGATCAATTTGAGTTAGATTAATAGTCAATTTGTAGTCAAAAATTAGCGGAAAGAATTAGAATCAACTAATTATGTCAATTTTTTAATATTAACAATCAACTCCATCTATTTCATAAGATTCTAATCCTCAACGTATTCATTATTTTTATAAAAATAAAGAAGTAAAATTCCCTATTCCTCACTCGAAAATTTTTTTTGCTAAAATCTTATTTTGGTATTAGGAAACTTGAAAGAACAGCTTTTATAACATTTATATAAACAATTTTAAATAAAATTATTCTAATTTGCATTAAAAGTTACGCTGAAGTATCAAATAATTACATCGAATGAAATAAATCGTATGTCTGATAGAAATTATTTAAAAAGGTGGTTGAACTCACTGCTTAGGAAAACTGCAATTATTTATTACTGCACGAACCAATTAACTACTCATTTTTTTTGCCTGTGTGCCACTTCATATATTATAAATCGATGCATTTCAAATTTTGTTACTTATAAGTGAAACCCGGAAAGAAATATTTATATTTTCATTCTTCCTTTTTGATTATAATTATTCATTTTTATTGTAATTAATTATGAATACCCTGTATTTCTATTTTGATTAAATTCTATAAATGAAAACAAAATTAATTCAAAGAATGCTAAAAAAACTTCTGAAAAGAAATGTAATTTATATTTAACTACAGATATTTTAAAGCTTCAACAGAAGTTTTTTTTAAATGAATATGTTTAATTATGGAATATTTAAAAAAAATATCTTTTCATGTTATTAATCTAGAAAATACAACGAATGAGAACAATTTACTCTTCCAAGATAAATCATAAGGATCTTAACTATCCGTAAGGCGAGATGCATTAGTTAATTGTTAATCGCATTAATCTTTCAACACAGATCTCCAGACGCATTATCGTCTTGCAACTCTATAGAGATGTCTTTTGTGTAAAAATCTATGCCTCGCTGGACTAGTTCTTTGATGTTTAAAAAAATAGAGTGGCAACAAACTGGTCGGCCTTATCCCAACGATCATTAACGAAGCCCCTGTGGTTCTTCGTATTGTTCGTTATGTTCTATATCAGACTTTTTTTTTTTTTTTTGTCTTTTCAAAAAAGAAAGGTTGTTTGTCATCTAATGGAGGTAACTAACTTTTTGTAGGGCGTGTTGAAGCAAATCCTACTCGAGGGTTTTGAAGATTCTAGCGTTTTGTGTAATTTTTTGGATGATTAATGACTTGCTGGTGTGTTGTTTAATTAGCGATCCAATAAATATTTCTGCAGAAATGTATTGCTATTTATGGTATGATTAATGGTAAAACTATGAGCGATTATCTCATTGGAATTAGGAAATATATAAAAGACAATGAAGATGAATTTTTAAGACTGTTTTTAATGATTTTTTTAATCAGTTCTATGTATTACTTCATGCCGAGAATTGATGTTTCAGATAAATTTAAGACATAAAGGTAGCCAATTAATGCACATGTCTTTATCTGATATCATAAAAAATGCATTAAGTAACTTTCGTTTTAAGTATTAAAACCAAATACTCAAGACTTTATGAATTTTATCCTTGATAAAATTGTTACGGGGACAAGATATTCTCCAGATTTTCATTGATGTTGTTCGATAATTTGAACGCTGGAAAATAAAAAAAGATATCAAAGCAGTATGATTAGAAATTTTGTGCTGATAGGCAAGATGATAGAAAATGCCGTGAACATTATAATTGCAAATGGGATTGAATAACCCAAGACCACGGATCGCATGATTTCTGCCACAAAATTAACACAGAAATGAAGAGCCAATAGTTACTTGCTTCTATATTCTCAAACACTAGGATTCAATTATCAAAAATAAATTTCATGAGAAAACTTATTTTTTCCATTTTTTTATCGTTATTTTTATACAAAGCAAAAACATAAACAACAAATTAAATAAAAATTAGAGTTACTTAGGGTACTCTTCAAATTTAACTACTTATTTTTATTGTAATTATATCTTCCCCACCATAGTAGCTTGAATCACATATTGTCAAACTATAAACAGCGACATTTTTTCCTTTCATAAATAAGCTGCAGTAATGCGATAGTTGTACTAACCTTTACTTTGGATGGAAAACATATTATTGTCCGTTTTATGATTTGGAAGGTTTTTTCTCCATATTTAAAAAAAATACAAAGTCTAGATATATTTTGTATTCAATTGCACCACCTTATTATAACAGATTAAACATAACAATCGTCACATAAATTGTATGTAATACAAATAATTGCACTGAAATGAACAAAGAATGCATTATAATCGTGGAATTCAGAATAAAGAAGGTTTTATGACATGCATGTGGATCGCGTCTTTCATTTTTCTTAGAAACGAATCGATAGATCTCTTGTACTTTCAAACCTCCTTGCAAATTTAAATTTCGAAAAAAAAAATTGGAAAGAGGTAATATGATTTAACAAAAGCACTAGAGTCATTTCAATATTTCAGATGAAGTGCAAGACTTTATAAATGAATCTATTATCTATTTAAACCAAAAAGTAATTTTTAAAAAAGCCGCCATTTTTTACAATTATTTTACAGAATTATGAAAACACGAAGCCTTGCAGTTTATAACTGATTTAAAAAGCAATGGCATAAACTTAATTTTTAGCTATCGACAATTTCTTAAAATATAAATAATTATATGAATGATTGAGATGTAATCGCTTTATAGATGATATATTACCGAGTTTCGGTTATTTCATGCACTTGTCGACATACGTATTCTTTGCTGATGGAATGGATTTTTAAATTAACATGCTCATATATTTATCACAGTATAAGAATTCTAGTTTTTCTTTTATATTTTTTCATACATGGAGATATATATTTTTTATATATAGATAGTATTCAATTAATATTTATAATCTATCATAGGAATCATTTAAAATGTAAAATATGATATGCTATTTCCTTATCATTAAATTATTTCAAAGAAATTGAGCAAAATAATATACTTCATGCCCATCATAATTATACTTTTAAACTGTGAGATATAAATTTTTACTTACGGACGTACATAAGACAATTACAATCAGGGCTATTTAGATTATGCTTTTTAATTTAGCGGATATATTTTAATTTTATTTATATAGCGTTTTCGTACAGCATCTTGTTCGGCTTATGCAGTTTTACAAGCTAAATTTCAGAACTTGGACCTTTTCATTGTTTTCATTCCTTATTGCTTTTTTTTCCTGCTACTTTACTCCTATAATCGGACTAAATCATATTTGACGCAGGTTAAACAAAAAATTATATTGGTCCAAAAGCAGAAAACAATCCATTATTATATACTTTAGAAAAAGTGTACCTTAGCACTTATAGATAATTAATCCTTTCCTTATTCCCGAGAATATAGTAGAAATTTCCAAATGTTCATTTCGTATATTAATTGGGGAAAATAAATGTTTTTTTTTACTCTTTTATAAAATTAAAAACTCCTTTATTTCTTAAACCTTACTAAATTACAGAATTACTAAAAGGTAGCTTGAAAGTCAGAAATCTGACAGATCTTAAATTCAGTGGCCATGTTACAAAATACAAAATAGAGGTTTGATTTTCAACTATATTTTACAAACCAAACAAAACTGACTCTATTATAGAAAAATTATTTATTGTCGACATTTTTATTTATGATAAATTTCAATGTTTGATTTTAAGTGGAAATGTTAGAACTTTTATAAAATATCTAAACTACGATTGTATTGTAAATTAGTATAAAAAGATTTTCTAAATAAAATATGTGAAAAATTTTGCTATCAAAACTTTCAAAAGAAATATACAGCTCGATTGCAACTCTAACCCTATCGAAAAGTCACTCGACTCTTTGCAAATTAAAGTAGCATCCAAAACATTCTCTCGCTTTTCAAAATCCCCATCTGCTTAGCAATTAGATTTAACAAAAGAGTTTTTAAAACTTCCTTTCCAACTGGAATGCTCTTTGTGACGTTCCTAACTGAAGCTTACAAACAAGTAAGTCAGCATTGATAAAAAAAAGTTCGGAAACATTTTTTTTCACTTAGTATTCAAAGTGCCATTTTTTTTATTTATTTTGGAACCCTTTGAATGCTGAAAAAAATTCGTTGAAAAAAGAAGCAGGTAGAAAAGTTAATGAGAAAATTTAGAGAACAGTTTTCGTTGTCTCAGATACTTTCTGCAGTAACAAGACATGCCTAAAACGAAGAGAAATTCAAAAGGGAAACAAAAAAGTGGATGAATTTATAGGATTATTACTTTTATTTTCCTTTGTCCAAACTTTCTTCACTTCTTAGCAAGTGAAAAATGAATATCAGTGCGATAATTGTGGGCTGTGATGCTTTTAAATCACTCGGGAAATTTGTATATCCTCATATGAAATAAAAAACTAAAATTTTATAAATTGTACTTTACAGCATTTGTTTTTTGCAAGTTAAATTTCATTTCATGAAAGGAAGTATGGCAAGAAAAACAACAGAAAATATATAAAACGTTCAATTACAAACAATGTTTTTGAAAATTAATGAAGGACTGAAAATTTGGTGCAATACAAGGAATGTTTTCGTAAGACTGAAAAAAGGAAAATAATATGATGACATAAGTGATATTTGGAAAAAAATGTTAATTAAATTGAATTTTTAAATTATTGTTGGAATCAAAATCATATTCGTGCATTTCCTAATTAAAATTGTTGTTTTTTATATGATAGTCATTAAATGAAATTTAATATTTTAATATTAATTTCATTAAATATATTTAATATTTTATAATAATATACAATATTATAATAATATTTTTTTAAATATATTAATTTAAAAAGAACTGATTTTTTCAAAATAAAATCTCGTTTCAAAAAAGCTACAAGTTCCAAAATATTAATATCTAAATATCCTTTAGCGGAAGAAAGAAAACTATGAAGTAAAAATATAATTTGATGAGGACTTGCATAAAAAATAAGCAAATTTAGTATATTTATTTCACAAATGGAGAACTTAAGAGAATTTGTTAAGCACTTCACGATCTTTTCTTGAATTTTTGGCAGCTGCAGCCGGAAGATTAGGGAGGAATTCAACTCAATTTTTAAAAACGAAAAATTGAATATATATATATACAATATGGCCAATGCCTTTTCACATTTATTTATTTATCAGAGCTTAACGCCTTTCCGAGCAGGAAAGAAAGTTTTTGCTTGTTTATTGTTGAATTTCATGAAGGCATTGAAATTATTTTTTTCTCTCATTCTGTAATGGTATTATTATGGAATGAAGCATGCGTCATCGACAAGAACGATCGAAATTTCAAATTTCTGTCACTGACACGCATTTTGTAGATTCTTTATTCCGTGTATTGTTTATTTCGAACATTTTATTTTATTTCACTAAAATATTGTTAGATCCTTCAAGATTAAATGTATTTTATTGAAAGAAAATATTTGTTTTTCATTTTATGATTATTCATTAAAATTGTAAATGTAAAACTGTTAAAATGAAACGTTTTACAATTTTGTTTTTCATGAAAATGCTTTTTGTCTTGTGGTTGAAAATACTTTAATTTTGAATTCGATCGTTTATTTAGTACTTGAAATATATATTAATCCAGAAATAAAAATACCATCCACTGATAATCCAAATGACATCAGGGCATGGGAGATTTCCTGCATATTTCCAAAGATTTGGAAGAATGCAGGAAAATAGATGCATTTGTGGAGGAATCGGTACTCTTTACCACTGTTTAAAGGAATGTATTAAAATCTCGGAGCTAAGAAAAAACCCTGAAAATTATAAATAATGACTTAAATACAATACTGATGGTACCAGGTAATCTTAAAACTCTAAAGGACATTATGTCAAAAATCATCAGTCTTTTACCAACTGTTTGAGAGTTTGTTGTTGTTCGGATTTCTGTTGTGAAACGAGAATGTGAAGATATATTTTGAATTTCGCGGAGATTCTTTTTTAGTGATGGCCTGTTCCTTGCTTTATAGGAAGATGAGGAGAAAGGACAGTTATTGACCACTTTGTGGCCAATTACCTCGGAGAGAATGTCGGTCAATGTAGGGATGGACAATGCTTAAGATAGCAGTCGACCACAACAAATCCTGTCGAAATTGCTACGTTCAGTGGTGGCGGGATGATCGGTTGTACGCAAGAAGAAGAAGTACTTGAAATATAACAAAATTGTTGCATTGTTTTCTTAAATGTTTTTAAAAACTTAGCCAATAACTAAATCCCAAATCCGGATATTTTGGTAATCTCATATACGATCCATCCTTATTCCACGAAAAATAATGACATTATTTTAGTAAAATTTGAAATTTTATGAATTTTGGATTTTTTTTATCATACACGAAATTGAGGATTTTCATGCTTTTAAATCAAATACACAGATATCAGTTTTAGATTGGAATTAAACCTTTCATTTCTACCATTTTTACTGATTTTATGATGTTTCAATTTTGTATCCTCCAAAACAGTTTTAGGTAGTTGATATTTCATTCAAAATTTGCTTGATGAAAAATTAATATTTTCAAAATTACATAATAATTTTAATAATGATACATTTATGAAATTACATTAGAGACTCCAGTTCGAAGTTCATTGAGATTTTAACTTTAAATATATCTTTGATTGGATTACTTTTGGCAACTTCATTAAAAATTTCAATTTTTTTAAACGCAACTTTGTTTACAATTTGTTATATTTAATTTTTGGAACTAAGAAAAATTAAAATATAAACTCCAAGCAAAACTGTTTAAATTTTACAACCAAAAGATCACAATTCTAATGTTAAAATTTTAAATTGAAGCCTTTCATTCCCAAATTCAAATCTTTTAAAAGGAATAGTTTAAGAGCAGAATACCAAATTAATTATCACAAAGGAAAAATAGATACACAAATGTCGAGATGATAGAAAATAAAATTGCTTTAGATATCTTCAGTGATGATGAATACCAACCCGCATAAAATCAAATTTCAGCATATATTTCTGAAAATATTTGCTTTTCTCGAGATAATTGCCTTTCGTAATAAAATGAATTTCAATGCATAATTACAAAAAAATCCTTTACATTAAATGCTGTTTCAAATCTTAATATAAAAATGTACACTTCTTAATTCCTTTCATGTCCATAATTACTTGATTCTATTGTAAAATATTTGAAAGTAAATAATTCTCAAATCCTTCTCTTATTAAATTGTAGCTGAAATTGTGAAAATAAAACCTTTAACCTATTTTTCAAAAGCGAGATAAGAAAAACTGTTCACCTTCTTCGATGTAAACACATTTCTTTATGGCAAATTGTCTTATTTAAATAACTCTTTTCTACAAATTAATCATTTTAGGTATCTGAAAAACCAACATAATACAAAATCCCGATGAAAATGTAAACAAATACCTTCAATTCGAACTAATCGAATTAAATATTATCCAGAGGGAATTTCTATTATATTCCGCCTTATTTTACTTTTCTATCAATTCTATTATTCATTTTTCAGAAAATTAATTTGCGTATGAATTGTATTCTGAAATGTTATTATTCTTTCTTCATTTCAGACAAAAGACCACACCGTGGCGAACAAAGGAATAAAAAAATACATAGATAATACTTTTCGAAAACCTTTTATTATTGTTTCAAATTTTGGTTTTAGTAATAAGGATAGATTTTAAAGTTAAAGTTCTTATTGTTTTAATTTTATGCCTTTCAAAAATGGGTAGCAAAAGATACAAAGAATAAATTGTAAAGACACAAAGGTCAAATGTCCTAAAAAAATTACTTCATTTTTTCATTATGTAATCACATATGTCAGGGTTGAACTTCATTTTCTCAATAAGAGTTTATTGTTATTCTTCAAAAAGCATGTAATATTATGCAGCAAATATTATGTCTGAATGTATTTTCAATTAATTTTTTCTTTCAAATTTTTATTTAAATTTTTTAATTCATTGATAAACTGTTCTAAATTTGCCTTTTTTAAATAATTTAATTACTTTTTTGCCCCTTTTTTAACTAAAAAATTTCATTCCCGTGCTTTTTAATATATATGGTTGTGCAGACATTTTATTAAATTGCTTGCATTTATTTGGTGAAAACTTCTCTAATTTTTTAGAACTAAATAACTTATTATTCAGAGATTTTCCTACATGCATTTTTCATTTTTCCTAATATCTAAACATCTTTTCCTCACAGTTTATAAATTGAATATTTTAAATAAATAATATATAGATTAAATATAATATCAATATCATTTAAATGCATAATATATAAATATGAAATATAAATATAAATTAAATAAATCTGATGATATTTCATAATTATCAGTATAATAGTCAACAAAAATAATATAAAAGAAAATAGAAGAATTCATTAATAAAAATTTCAGAATTAAACATTTCTAAGATTCATTTGTATTTTATATAACTTACAAAAATAGCTTCCTTATGTCGGAGAATAGTGTTCCGAGTAATGCTTCGAAAAAAAGTAGCAGTATTTAAAAGGTAAGAAGGAATAAAAATATTTTAAGGTAAAGTGGCTTTGTTTCATTTCTTATTTTTTAAATAAAAGCAAAATATTTTTGCAATAGAATTTTTCTTATTGTTTCGGTTGCCTTTTAAGAAACACTTAGATATCTACTTTCTCCACTACTCACCTTTTATTAAAATACAATATGATTATCAAACACAGAAATTCAGAAATATTTTTCAGAATAATTTATATTTTTAATTATATAGAAAATCATTAAGGGAAAACAAGGATTATAATTCATAATTTACTAAAGTTTCAAAATTTAAGTGACAAAAACATAAACTTTTAGCATGTTAAAATATTCAAACTGTCCTCTAAGATTAGAATATTACATTTCTGACAATCACTTAGATAAATAATTAAAATTGATTTCCAAATTGGATTTAATTAAATGGATTTTCAAATTAATACAAAAGTGTTTAAGAAAACCTTTTGTAACAAATTTTAAATTTCATTTTCTGATAAATTGTATAGATCTCACAGCATGTCTTTTCTATGAAAAGAAATCTTATTTAACGAATAACTTATTTTTTTAATATATTTATGCGAAGCATCAAACTTTTTAATATCGTAGTTGGAAAACCTCATATAATAAAGCACATCTTTGAAAACACTCATGGAATAAAATACGCCTTCACAACAGCTACATCGAATTATAAAAAAATTTATCATGAAAGATATATTATATTTTAGACACTATATTTCTTTGATAAACAATGTGAAAGTACAGTTGTTGTTAAGATCGATTTCAGTAATTTTTCATTTTTCAAGAATATCACAATCATTTTACTATTATATTTAGAAACTTATTGTCTTTTAATAAATATTTATAAAAGTGAAATCTATCTTATAGAGATAGCTAATATTTAAAGTGTCATCATCATACATTCTGTTTAAACACCAGCATTTTAAAAATGTAATTTTTAAAAAATTATTTTATATACAATGAAATTAATTAAAACTTGAAAGAATAAGCTTTCGTATCGCATACGCGTTCAATTAAAAACAATAGTTAAGTTAATAATCTAAAATCATCAGCTAAAAATAAATTCTACAAACAAATTCCATCTCAAAGATGGCAAATAATCTCTAAATAAAAGATGTCTTTATTTTCAGACAAAATAAATATTTTGATATATTAAGAAAATACTTTTTTTCTTTTACTATGTGAGATTTATTATTTTAATATCTCATTTAAATACATCGTATTTTACAAATTGAAAACTAGGATAAAAAAGATGAATCTATTTCTATCCTAACAAAAAACCTATTTATTTCTTACATTCATTATTTTTTTTATCAAATTCTGCAGAACAAAATAAGAAAGCTTTTTTCCTTCTTATGAAAATAGTCAAATTTTTGATTAAATGTTTATTTTGTTAAGTTTCAAAAGAAATATTTTGTGTGTTTTATTATTCTAAATACAAGGTTCTCATAAAAAATATTTTTGTTAATTTAAAAAAAAATCAATAATTACATTTTTTTTTCTTTGACGGTACTGGGAAGAAAAAATGAAGCTACTTTAAATGATCCATCAACTATTTTAAGTCATCACATTAATCATTGCAATGAACGAAAAGAAATAGGTTTTCATTATTTATGAAAGACTGGCTTTAAGCATAATTTAGATCTTAAGCATAATTAAGCATAATTTAGAATTACATTGCTTTAATTCAAAATCGTAATTTAGACTAAAATATTAAAATTGAAAGTAATGTATCAAACATAAAAGAATCCGGAAGCATTTTTATCAAGTAAATTATTAATTTTCATTAATCACATCACTGTCTGTTTTTAAAATATTCTCAAGCATTTTAAGTGCTTGATTATGTCGCCTTGAGATCCAAAACACAATAAATACAGAGTAAATTTCTTTCAAAAATGATCAAATTTCTAAATATGTATTGAATCTTTGTATAAGTACAATGATATGTTCCTTCTTTTATAGATAATTATTGTTAATATTGTGCATAAGTAAACTGATGTCTCTCTTATGCAGAATACAGTCGGATGTGGGAAGAAATATTCAGATATGACAGCGTGAATTCGCAGAATTACTAAGCAGGCTCTCGCAATCCTATGCAATAATATTGATTCCATTATACTGACTGCATTTCTGATGACAAGCCGTATCTAATGAAGTTTCTTGTGCATGAACCGACGATAATTATTTTGTATCTAAAAGCAGAATCAATTTTATCGTTGCGGCGATCATTCAGTATTCCGGATGCATTATCAAGATCATTTTGTTATTCTGCGATCACTCATTGAGTATCAAAAATTGCATTAGATTGAGACATTTCCGTAAAAACTCATGATTAAGGTTAGAATCCAAAGTTCTAAAATAAAGTTACAACATTTCTAAAAAGTATCTTATGTTTTTTAAGAAATCAAATTCGAATTATAGATAGTTGATCATTTATTTCATATATACTTTTTGAAACTCTCAAACAATAATTTAAGAGTCTTTTAAGATTTTATTTGCTCTATTATTGTATGTTTCTTGACAGTTTTATATTTTCCATATAAGAAAATATGCCTATAAAAGAAAAATATTTAGGCTTTCATGTTTACAGTTCTCAATGATTTGACGTGTCAACCCATTCATTTCGAAACTTCTAATAGTGATGAAAGTTCTCTAAATTTCAAAATTCATTTTACATTATTAGGTATTTCAAAATTACAAAAACAACAACGAAATACAAATATGTTGAAAATCCAAGCCCATAAAAAATGAAGGATACTTTAAAGATATATACTTATTTTTGTTAATATCTATATTTGAAAAACTGTTGAATTATGAATTTTTGATGTCCGTAGAAAATAGAACTACTGAAGAGTGATGATTTTCACAAGAGACTATGAGACATCTTTGATAGATATGCTTAAAAAGTAATCTTAAAATAATCACTAACACATCTTTCGAAATAAAAACATCAAAAGAAATTGTTAATAAATTCTTGAAAAAAACATGTTGCTCAATTCCAGATCTAATTCTCACCAAAAATAACATTATTTAAATTTGGTGACCGAATCACACTTTCTCTTCCCGAATTCTCATTATTTTGAAAAAAAAATTGGTGCCCAACTCGAGGCTTTGAACAAGATTTAGAGTAATTATTTTCCTAACCAAAATATTTAGTCATTTCATATTTATAATAAAAGCATTAATATTATTGGATTATCTGTATTCGATGGATTTAAAAGCATTGCTAAACTTTAGAACATATAAATATTTTTTAAAGAAGTTTTAAAAAGAACTGTCTGCCTTTCGCGACCAGATTATTTGACCTAGATTGTCAAGATCCAGGTAATTGACTTTTAAAACTGTTTAATATTAATGTAAAAAGCACATTTTTTAAAATGTCACTTTTTTGTTTAATAAGGCCAAAAGATATAATGTTATTAAAAAAAACAAATTACAACATGCGCAAATTAATGTTATGAATTATATATATATATATATATATATAAAGCAAAATTATAATTTGATAATAATGTCCAAAGAATGCAATTTTTAAAATCTTAATTTTAATATTGTCAAAAGCAGGAAAGCTAATATTTTGATGACTGAATATGAATTTTATCATAACATTAAAAATTAATTCCATTTCTAAAATTTAAGATAATTTGATTAAATTTGCCGTAAATCAAATATTGCTAAATTTATTAATAATTTATGCGTAAACTTATGCACATGAGCAAATTGATTTTGCATTATTATCTCATTCAAGTTGCTTGAATTTAATTTACTCAATAGGTTACAAATATTTATGAAAAATGTTGTAGTTTAATGTGATTGAATTTGGATAAATGTGTATTTTTTTAATGCACCACTCATAATAAAATCGCAAAAAAAAGTCAAATATTCTGTTTAAAACGTTTCTTTGTGTTTTGCAGAATTCTGTATTTCTGAATTAATATTCATTTAGTGGAAGCCAAATTGGTCATGTTCCTTGTTTTAGCTTTTAATCATTGCATTTACGCAAATGATTAAATTAAATTTATTAACACAGTTTAATTGTTTATGAACTTCCATCTAACTGAACATCGAACATATTTCAGTTTACATAAACTATTTCCACACAAAAACAATGCGATATTTCAATACTTGTAAAAAAAATCGATTGCAGAGCAGATAGTTTTTTGAATATCGTATCAATTATAACAAGAAAACGTTTATTTCATTTTTTTTTAAATTCATCAAATAAATCAATGAATGCAAACATTCCGAAATCCGAAAGTCAGAAAAAGGAGAAATTTAACTATTAAAATTTTAATCTAGAGATACAAATACCAGTACAAATGAAAATAAATTTCTGGAACAAATTTACTTTCTTAATAATTCATTTTAAGTATATATATAACGTTTCATTTATTAATACTAAAATAGCCAAATTCAAAAGATTACTATAATTTTTTGAAATATAAGGACTTTAATTCAATTCTGGCTAATAAAAAAATCTGACAATAGTTAATACTAGTGGCAATTAAACATAACAACAAATAAAGGAAAAATTACTTTTTATTCGCCTTTTTTTCTAGAGACCTTTTTCAGACGAAGAAAAGCATCAATATGAACATTTCTTTGTAACAAACCATTTTGTAAAATAACTCTTCTTTGCAAATATGTGTTTTGAATAATCGAAACAAATGAGCACAAAAATCTCAATCTATATGAGAGCAAACAAATTATAAATAGTAAGAATTCGGAAGAGGCAATAGATATTCCTCTTCTTACTGTATCAGACTATCATTCCTTCGCCTAAAAATTAATTTGCTTATAAATTGAATTCCAAATTGTTATAATTCTTTCTACATTTGAAATAAAAGTACATATCATCGCATATAAAAGAGCTAAAAAGCCAAAAATAACTTTTCTGGAAAGCTTTCGTTATTATTTAATTATTTTTTTGTTGTAATAAAGTGGGTTTTTAAGTTAGTGCTCTTTTTTAGCTTTTATACTTTCTGTAAAAAAAAAATTAAAAAAAACTGTTCTTAAAGTACAAAGATAGAACATATATAATCAGTAAAAATTTCTCTAAAACTCTTGTCATCGTTTTAACCCCAAACAAGGATTTCATTCAGAAAAGGATACTTTTAAGACGTTTTTGAAATTAATTCTTGAGTATATGCAATTCTTTAAAATAAAGCACAAAGAGGAAATATTAAAAGATTTAATTTTGCCGATGAAAAATAATCGGAAAAAGAAATTATTTATTTCCTCCTTCCATTTTATGCTGTTTAATATTAATCATTTAATAGTTTTACTATATTAGGCATAAAAGTGTTTGAATTTGTTTAAAGAATTACTAATATTGATATTTGTAAAACTATTTCCATATATTTTGCTCTTGAAACGTTTGTTTTAAAAAATCACTCTTTTTCATCCTGAAACAAAGAAAATTATTTATTGAACATTATTTATTGAAATTATACATTGAAAATTATTATTGAATATTAATTGCTTTAAGAGACTGTCCCTTTCATATAAATAAATTTTTATTCGCAGAATTTTATTAAAAGTTTTAATTTCAGAACTGACTATTATAAACACTTTTTTTTAAAAAGAATCAGGTATTTTCACAGCAAAGTCAGTGCAAAAAAACCCTGAGCCTGATGTTATCTAACTAGGAATATAAAAATTAACAAAAGAAAGGATATAATAGGGGTTTAAGAATCGATCCAAAACAGGGCAAAGCATTCTCCAGCTTTTCGAAATTTACATATTCTTGCCAATTAGATTTAACAAAAGAGTTTTAAAATTTTTCTCACTTGCAACGTTTCTTGAAGTATATCTGATAGAAATAAACACTCAGGAAGGCAAGCATTGAAAAAAAAATTCCACATCACTTTCTTCACATAGTGTTCATGCTACATTTTCTTTCCTTTTTTATTTTATAAGACTTCAAAAGGTAAAAAACTTTAAAGAGAAAGAAGTATGTAAAAAGGTTAATGAGAAAGTTTTTCTTGTTTTTTCTGCTGTTTGAAATATTTTCTGCAGAGACGAGACACGTCTAGAGAGACGAAAAGTTTAAAATGTGAAAAATGTTTAGATGAATTTGTAGGATTATTATTTTTTTCCAGCCCGTATTTTACTCATTTCTTAGCAAGTGAGAAATGAGTATCATTGTTGATAATCCTGGGCTATGGTGGATTTCAGTCACTCGGGAAATTTGCGTACCCATACGTGAAATGAAAACTTAAAACTTTCACAATTCAGTTAAACTGCATTTGTCTGTTGCAGAAAGTCTGTTTCTTTTGTTGAATTAAAAAGAACGGTCTAGGTTTTAGCATTTTAGGATTTAAAGAAGGCATCACATTTTCGATTGCAAAACATTCTTTAAACAATATTATAATAAAAATTAAATTTATAAAGATGACAAATATAATAGATATATAAAAAGCGAATGTAATTTATGCAGTATATAATGAAAAACAATGCTTATGACCAAATAACTACATGCAAAAAATAAAATTTACTCTATTTAAAACTTTTTTTTTATTTCAGGAAAGTTTATTTTTAAGATAAAATAATGGAATGATTCAAATGAATTAAATTATAAACCATTTATTGGAATCGTAATAATTTTTAATATCTGCAGTCGGTAGACGAATTTTACCATTAATTTTTGATGAAATCTTTGAAGCCAAATTCTGATTACCTCATAGATAGAGCATGTGCATAGAAAAATAAGATCTGAAATTAACAATAATATATTAAAAATGAAAATAATAATAATATAGCATATATTTAATTTTAATGCAATTAGAAATAGAAAATGTCAAAGCGATTAGAATTTAGAAATACATCGTAAAGCATAATATGAATTCAATAGTATTTTAATCAGTTATTGCAGGTGTGGACATTAGAATGGAGAAAATCCTGATAAATATGTGTGTTTTTTCACTTGTTAAAGCTGCAATTTTAAAGATTTGCTTCGAATACATTTGTGCAAATTTACAGTTTTGCAAGATATTCTTACTTACCATCGTTAAAATAAAAAAAAATTTAAATGCTAGGAAAAAATCATATCTTATATGAAGAATTTCAACTTTATTGAAATGGATATTTTTAAAATAAATATATTATATTATATTATTTCATTCTAAAGTGATTGAAATATTTTTGTAGATTTGAAAAAAAAATCCAAATATTATATAGCATTAAAGTTATATTGTATCACAGATCTGTTTCCAAAACTTATGGTAGTTTCCTCATGCTTAAAGGTTAACTGTAATTCGCACTCGTTTGAAAAATGTAAAAAAAAGGCCGTAATCAATAATTCAGTCTTATAATGGAATATAATTTTACTTATTATAATTTTGATCGATTTTAAATTGAAAAACATAATTAAGCTTTTATGAAAATGCATATCTTGCATACAAAAGAAGCTTATAGAATTAATTATTAGAAAACAAAACAAAAACCTTGTAAAAGTATGAACTTTTTTTTTTGTAAAAGCAACAACCGATTTTTTAAAAAGAAGCTTTACTAAATTCTACAACTTTTGAAATATAAATTTTTTTCAAGACTCCCCGGTGAAAGAAAGGATTTTATTTTTCATAAAAAAATAATAAGATTTTGAGATCGGCAAATATAAAAAAAATACAGCAAACTCGGTATTTTTGTTTCACAAATCGACCACTCAAGAAAATTTAGTTCCTTCACGATCCCTTCATGAATTTTTGGCAGCTGTAGCTGGAAGTGAAGGAAGGAATTCAACTCAATTTTTAGAAAGGAAAAATGGCGAAGAAATGTATACAGCAGAGCCGATAGTTTTCCTCGTTTATTTATTTATTTATCAGCGCTCAAAACTTGCCCAGGCAGAAAAAAGGGAGAGTTTTTATATTTTTATTGCTCAATTTCTGTAAAGTATTGTACAAAATTTTATTTTTTCGTTTTACATTCGGAAAGAAAACATTCCTATAATGGTATTATTATAGTGAGAAACATGCGTAATCGGCATGCACAATCGGAATTTCAAATTTCTGTCACTGACATAAGTTTTTGGAAATTTATCATTTAATATTTTCTTCTTATTTATCATTTTATTTCCAACTAAATGGCTAAATTATTCAGGAATAAAATCAGTATGCAGTAAATGCATGTTTTCTTAAAACTTGATAATTATATCAAATTGAAGAGAGAAAAAGGGAAAATGATTGGTTCATAGTTTCAAAAGTTTGTTATAATTATTTGACAAGCATTTTAATTGTAAACGGACTATATAAAAAGTAACTGAATAAAAATAAAACGACGAAATGTTTTTTACTATATCTCCGGTATCGTTTCACCACTTTGTTATTTATTTTGAAAGATTTCTCGCTAAAAATATATTCATTTTAATTCCTGTTTATTCTACATTTGTGGGAGTTAAATTTTCAACTAATATATGCATTCTCTAAATATGAATTTTTGTCCAGTAAATGTAGGTCTTTTTAAAACAGAATATAACCGTTTGTATGTCAACAAATAATTCATTTTGCGTATAATAATAAAAAAAATAAATTTCATAACATTAAAAATGTTCTATCAAATCCCCGGAAGAAAATTCAAATTAATGCTAATATTTTATTCAAGTGTTCAGCCTACTTTATAAGTACCGAATATCGTTTTGAACTTCTTTGTTTTAACATAATTCAGAAATCAAAATAATCTATTAAAATGTGTATATTATCTAAATCGTAAAATTATTTTTAAAATTCAGAAATAAAACTATAATTCGTAATTTAATGTAATAAATAATAGTTGTGGTCAATCAAGCCAAGAGTATCCGTTTTCTTTGTCCGATAGCTTTCTATTTTCTTGTATTTTCTCATATATGTTGCATTTGTTAGGCAAGACGACAATTCAAACAAAAGATCCACAAAAAAGTTTTTGAATTATGAACTCTATACCAGAAACTAGGCATTACATTTGTTAGCAGGAATAGTTATTGAGGGAGATTACATACTTTATTTCGAAGCTTGCAAAAGCATGAAATTTGCCAATCACTGATTGTATTGATTTACTTAGAAAATTTAATTTAATTTGTTTAAGCTGCATTTAAAATAATTAAATTAAAATTAAGAATCCGCTAAGGTTTTTATTTCAAAAACTGAATGGCAGTTTTTTCAAACTGAAATAGGTTTAAAATTTCCAAATTTAATATTTTGATTTGAAAATAGATTTTTTTAAATAATTATTTAATCACAATAAATTTCTAATTCATGGAAATGAAATAATTGCAAAGACAAAGTCTTTTCAAATGCTGACTCAGGGTTTTTTTTTTAATAAAAAAATTTAAATATTTTAGAAAACTCTCAATAAAAATGCCGTAAAAAGAAAAAAAAAATGTTAAATATATTTTAGAACTTTATAGGAGAGGTATACGAGCATAATAAAAAAACAATTTTATAATAGCCCTTTCATAGCATATCATAAATAAATATATTAGGTATAAAACGTATTTCATAATTTAATAATTAAAAAATAAAAATATATTCAAAATTTAATTCTATTTCTATTACTAAAATCAAATTTATTATATAGATAAAAGCAATATTAAAAAATAAAAGCAATATTTTCAATACTTTTTTATTACTAAAGATTTAACAAAATTATTTTTATACGCCGAGTAAAAAAATAACATTTTTTATATATAAATACATGTATAGCTTTTTCAAATAAATAAACCCTCTATACAAATGGAGTGCTTTAAAGGTTCGAAAAATCAGAAATATATGAAATACCGGCCAAAATTAAAGAAAACAACTTTTATTTAATATGGTGGAATAAAGCATCATCAAGAGATAATTTCTTTCACATTCTTTCGTTTGTACGGAAGAATCATTTACTTGTCAAGGAATTTCTTAGCTTTTAGATTTTATATGAGAATGTTCACTCTCCCTTTTTCTTTATTTGAGGTAAAAGGACTCAGAGAAATGAAAAAAGAAAAATATGTAACAGTACAAATTTGAGGTAAGCTAACATTATTTCGACTGCTTTTAAGTGGTGATTTTACAAATAAATTAAATTAATATTCTACTTTTTTTTTGTCTTTGAAACTACATGGTTACTAAACAGGATACTAATAAAACATAGACTTAATTTATATTCTCAGACAAGAAGTTCCAGAAGGTAAAATAATAACAGTAATTTACCCTCATTATCTCTTTTTTAAGTTACTGCATAGTGATAAGACTAATAAATTTTTTTTTCATAAATACTTTTCATAAATACTTTTTTTTCATAATACTCATATTTTTCATATTACTGTTCTGGCATTCCACTTTAGACGTTAATTAGTTTTAATAAATTATTAAAAATATAAAAATTCTACTATTGTCATTTACATGTTGTCATAACATTCCATGTTAAATATGCCTTTATAAATTTTATAGAAAATAATTAATTTAATTATAAAATATAAAATACATTCGGTTAGTTTTTTTTTAATTCCATCTTTTCGTTTTGATTGAGAATTTATTTTAATTTCCTTGTAAGGCATTAATAGAGTTAGTAAGGCTTTCTTGTAACATCGTTCTGTGTACTATTTCGAGAACATTTCCAAGTATTTTTTTTTCTTTTCAAAATTTTTGAAATATTTTTCAAGTTATATAATTATAAATATATTAAATTTTTTTTCCTCAAAATGTGGTAAATTTTTTGAGAAATGTAATCTTAAAATCTATTCGACATGAGTCTTTAGCCATTTAATATTATATAGCTTTAAAACATTACGATAAAAGTAAGAATAGGAAATAATAAGTATTCCATAAATGAGAATTTTAAGAATTTCGGTACACAAATTCATGGATCTGATCAAAATTTAACTTTTTGAGTCTAACAACTGTATTCTCAATAACGCCCCGATTTTTATACAAATTTCTTTAAAATGCTCGTTCGAATTGTGTTTTAGAATACTCCTCATTAATTAAAGTATAAACATTAAATTCAGCCTGATGAAAAAAATTCTATGAATAAAATTTCAAATATTATGCTCTAATTACTCTTTTTCAATCGCCCAGCATATATATATATATATATATATATATATATATATATATATATATATATATATATATTGTTACAAATCTGCAATTCGGCTTCCCAGCATAATTTGTTCCATCATCGGAAAGACTGTTTTAAAGTCTTCGGTATTGGACGGAGTCCGGGAGTCACGTTGGAGGTCCCAGAGCTTGGCGACCATTTGGCGACTTGGTGAGGAATTTGGCAACTTTGGCGCCAAAATAGATTATACCCGAAACATCGGGAATTTTCCCGATCCGTCCAGTAGGAACCGAGATACGCCTCGAACGTTCCTGATTGGTTGAGAGGCTTCTAGCCCCGTCTCCTGAGACCTATAAAAGGAGCCAGTCTGTGCTGGTAGAGGAGTCGAAGAAGAGTAGTCGGAACCAACGGAACGGAGTAGTCAGAAGCGACAGAGGAGTAGTAGTCGGAAT
>JAPMOR010069640.1:0-19831 GCA_026543865.1 Argiope aurantia | reverse complement strand
AAGTTCGATTCATCCCTAAATTTATTTAACGATATTGCAACCTCACCTTTCTATTCGTCCTGTAAGATATATAGATAAATATTTCTTATCTTTTATATCTTTCTTTAGTTTTCAAAAATTGAAGAAAATCACACGATCAAATATTTCATGGTACAATAAAAAGAATATTACTTTCATTCGCAACAACAGAAAAGCGTGAAATATACTTAAAAATCCATTTAAAAGTTCAATAAATCAAGACTGCAGAATATTATAGCAATTAAGGAGGCATCAATGGAAAGATAATATTTTGGACTTACTGATACACTGTGTTCCAAAATTAACGCAATATTTGAATTTGCTACCCTACGTGCGGTAAAGTGTTGTCAACCCTATTAATAAACATTTGACAGTTGATAGTTTAGGATTAGTAAAAATGGAGCATTGCATGACTGAATGACGAATTTTCATTGTTGGATAATATTTCAAAAATAACGAAAGTCCAGACACCACAGTTCGAAAATTTGATAATTGACCCCTAGATCGTGTGAATTAAACGACTGGATATCTTTTTATAGGATTACTTGAAGTCAATGGTCTACGCCAACAAGCGCAAAAGCGTGTATTGAAGGAGGAAATTCAATGTTGCATCAACAAAATTCATCCACATTTATACAAAATGGTCATGAAAAATTTCAACAAAAGAGTGCGCATGCGCCAGCGAAGCCGTGGAGGTCATTTGTCCTATATTTTATTCCACACATATCCCTATCCTATGTACCTTACGATTCAATAAAAATATAACAATTTAAAGAAAAATAATTGTGTGTTTTTTTAATTCAAATTTTGCGTTAAGACGTTGTTTTATCGTGAAACGCTCCATTTTTACTAACAATACACATTAAACTGCCAAATGCTTCTTTAATACGGTTGCCAACACTTTGCTGAATGACTGGTAGCAAATTAAAATATTGCCTTGATTTTGGGACACCCTGTATAAAAATCATTTTTGTGTGGATATATTATCTCAAATTATAGCGAGAAATCATCAAAATCTAACATATTTTTAATTAAAAAATTCTACTTAAAATTTTAGAAAACAAATTTTCTTGCTGTAACAATTGCTTGAAACAATTTTTGAAGCTTTAGATCCTACTGTCTAGTGTTCACAGCGCTAAACACATCTATTCATCTTTATTATAAACATAATTGGTTTTTGTATATTTGCTACATTATATTATTATTTGATGAGGGATTAAAATTTGCATTTGTTTGAAAAGTAAATGTGGAAATAAATTTGTATTGGAATTAAAACGTTATTATGGTGATGGTTGATATGGTTAGATTTGGCTGATAAAAAATCTTCAAAATGAATCGCAACATTAAGTTTTTAATACCTTTAAACGTTTAATATTTTTTTTTCAGTTGTGAAAGAAACTGATGAATTAAATATGCATATTTTTAATTTGAAATTCGATTTTTTTTATAAATCTAAGAATTGTTATGGAATATTGAAATTTTAATCTTTCAGAATCTAAAACTGTGCAGAGTAATAGAAAAGTTTTACTTGTTATTGAAAGAGAGAATAGTAACCGGAAATAGAAAAAAAAACACAAAAAAAATCACTTCTAAAATGTTTTTAAACACTTCTAAAGAAACACTTAAAGTTTAAAACACTTCTAAAATGTTTTTGAAATGAAAGAATAATAAAACCCCAAATTTTTAAGAAATATGGCAAATCTATTCTTCAACTAAGAATTTATATGAAATACTGAAATTTCTATCTTTTATTATTAAAAGTTCTACGGAGGAGGGGAGAACTTTTATTTTCTACTAAAGCAGCAGATAGTCACAGGAAAGGGGGGGGAAATGCAATGTCAAATTTCATGAATCAATTATTAGAGAAAATTAGTTCAAATGTGATTCTATTTTCTGTTTCTCCAAGTATTTTAATCTTTTTACAATGAACGCTTCTTCATAGAATTATGGGATTTTTTTTTCTTTTTAAAAGTAGATAGTAATTGTTGTTTCTCCGCATTTAAAGAATTTACGAAAATAGATTCTAATCCAGAATTAAAGATTTAAATATCTTCTGTTGACTTACATAAAATAAATACTCTTATATTACAATTTGAATTTCTCGTCTTTTTGCTGTATTATTCTTTTCCAGTTAATGCAGAAAAATTAATTTAAAAATAACCCCAAGATAAGTTTGTTTCTTATAAAAAAATTTATTCCTATCTGCACATTTAATGAAGTGTAATGCAAAAAAAATGAACAATATAAGAAATTGCTTTAAGTAGAAGCTGCTTTTTTCGAGTGAATATTACAGAAAATGAATCGAAAAATAAAGTTAACGCACTCGATTTTCGAGCTTCAGAAAAGATTTAAAAAATCTCAGGAAGAGACTTACAGAATTCCAATATTTAAATTTTATTATAGTGATATATTGTAAAATTCTGAAACCAAAATTAAGAGAATATAAGCATATTTAGTATTTACACTGTAATTAATATAGATAAGCAAATTGCAAGGAGGAACTGAAGTACACTAAGCTGCAAATTGTATCAACTCGAGGATTGAACTGTTATGATGTATCTAAGAAAGGGAAATGCATTTCCCTACAGCATCTAATGCCCTTACAGGATGCGCCAGAGAAAATCTGTTCTAATTGCTAAAGATTATTAAAACTCAGCAATGCTTCTTTCTTTGTTTAAAATAGGATGCAATTGTAGGAAATATTATTATTATGTAGCTTTCAAGAACAAATTCTTCCCCGGCGGAAACCTCAAATATGAGATGAGAAGCTTCCGGTGTGATGGTTGGTTCTTGCCAACCTAATGGGTACAGAAATGGAGTAGATTCGGCTATCCCCTACCAATGACGGGACGTACTTCCTATCAAACGGGTTGTACCGTGGTCGGTGATGACCTTTAGAGCTCAATAGTTCCTCCAAAGCTGTTTCTGCGTTCCAATCATTCAATATTTTCATGTATTTTCTTCGGTTGGGTAGGAGTAGCTGCTTATCATTCACAAACCGCTACTTAATTTATTTTGAATATTCATATTTATATAGATATTTTATTCCAAATATATAATTTTTTTTATCATGGAATCTAATAAGGCTTAAAAATAATACCTGAAAGTTGAATATTTCTTTAAATGCAAAATTCTTCATCAAAAATCTATTATTGAATGTTATAGTCTTACAACTATATGTTGATTCTAAACTCTTTGTAAAAGGGGAGGATATGATTTTAAAAATTTTTTTAAAGAAGTCCTATTCATAGACGAAATTCCAAATAAGAATACAATACAAAATACAAATCGAGCACTGAAGAAAATTTGTTGGTTTCTTCAAGATCAGTTCGCAAAATTTTGGCATCTGTAGCTGGAAGCGAAGGGAAGAAAGAATTCAACTCAATTTTTAGAAAGGAAATATAAGGAAGAACTGCATATACCAATGCCGAACGTTTTTTCTATTTTATTTATTTACTTATAAGCACTTGAAACTTACTTGGTTAGAAAAAACAAACGTGATATATTTATTTATTTTTATTCATTTCGTTATGTTTCTATTTCTATAAAGTATTGCTCAAAATTTTATTCCTCTCTCCTTCTTCCAGGAAAAAAACTATTTTTCTAATGTTTTTCTAATGGTTTGAAAAGTATGCAATCATCATGTGTAATCGGAATTTGAAATTTATTTAACTGGCACGCGTTTTGTAGATTTATCATTCTATAGTTTGCTCTTTTTTAACCATTTTTAGCAAATAGTGAAACATTTGAAGAAGAAAGGGGATTTTCGTGGAATGAGTATATTTATTTTGAAACTATGATAAAATTTCAAAACTATAAGAAAAGAAGAAGAAAAAAACTAATGAATCCTTTTGAAATTCCGTTATTCAATTATTTGCCATTTTTCTTTTTCTATCTTTTAAATGAAATATTTCCAGTATCAATAAATTAAAAAGACAGTGAATTTATCCTCGATATCTTAAAGATAAAGCGCCTGAAAACTACAATGGAATTAATTCACGCTGTCATACTAAATGAGAAGTCCACTATAGAAATTTAATTTTGCAATCTAACGCAAGTTTTAGGAGAAAAACAAGATCATAAATTCGGAAATTAATCCAGGATAACGCTGACACTAATAAGTCATAGGACACGAAATTTCTTGAAAGAATACAGCATTATTTTAAAGCTGTTCACATTCTATAAACGCAGTTGAAATTAATAATATTATATATTTATGAATACTTATGAATTAAACAGATGTTTTATTTGAATTTTGTAATAACATTTTGTACAGAATTTATATATATATATATATTGAAAAATAGATAAATGAAAGGAGCTAAAAAATCTTTACATTCTTTTTAACTAGAGAAATCGAATAATTTCCTTAATTTTTAATATTTTTAAATTAGGTTTATTTTCCAGAAATTGTATGAGCATTGATTGGAAGTTGATTGATTCAATCATGATTGAGCAAGCTGCAAAATGAAATTCCTTTGCATTTCCCAGTTTTTGTAAAGTATTTGTCTGCTCCAGACTGAACAAATACGCTAATATTTTCTACTTCACCACAAAATGCAGCGAAATATAGAAGAGTATTCATATCAGTATTTTTAGAACCTAATACAACATCACTGAATGAGAACTTTGACTACTTTTGGCTTACTATAGACTACTACATCCAAATGGGGAAATGAATTCTCTCTTCTACTAAGCTTAAAGTCATTCCAATCCCTTTGTCGAAGAAGAGATGCTGTTTCATTTAGAATATCATTATGATTATGTTAGTTCGTTAATTTTGTCTTGTAAACTTTCAACGTTGTATTCTATGTCATATTTAACTAATGTCTTTGCAGATAAAAGAAAGCGGCAAGTACCAAACTAAGTTTTTAATACACTTTCTCTACAATAGATAAAAGCATATTTCAGAGGTGTAGCACCTCTGCGATCTAAAGGTCTTTACTAATCCTGGGTTTCGGCATCAAATGTTAACTTGTCGGTATTAAATTAGACTGAAAGGTATAAACTGATATCTCTTTATTTTTCTCAAAAACAAACAAATTTTAAACATGTCCTGCCGACTGGGCAAGTCAACCATCTAACTCTCTGACCCGCCCGAAGACACACGGATTTAAACCATAAAACTGAATGACCGGACCGCCGCAACAGCAATTGGCGGGAACTGTGGTTGAGTCCTAAGGGCCATCACCGGCCACGGTACAACCCTTCCCGAAGGAAGTACGCCCCGTCATCGATCGGAGGAGTTAGATCCTCCACCTATTAGTGTTCCTTCCAGGGTGGCGATATCCAATCACCATTCCGAAAGCATCTCATCCTCATTTCGAGGTGCCCCCTGGGGGTTCTGCCGACTGGGCAGCTAAAATATTATATGTAATCTCGTTCTCAACAGTATTCAAGTAATTCTTGAAAATATTTCCCGTTAATGTATTGGGAAATATTTCCAATCGAGCAAATAACAAATCATTAAATTTTCTCTCATGTGTGCATCTAAGTTAATCTCAAGGCGAATCCTTCAAAGTTCTGATGCTGGACATTGGACGGGTGTGACCAAATCAAACAACCGAATCGAAAGAGGAACTTTTGAACCGAAATCCTGGCACCAGTGCAGGTATGCAATACAGACGGAAGCAGGTGTCGCACAGCATCGCTTTGATGTTAATCTATGGGCGGGAATCGATGTACTCAAACTAGTTCGTCTCCAAATGTGGTCCATAAGTGAACATTTGTCCTGTACGTCTGGAGGTACATGGATTGTAAAGTAATCTTGGACACATGAGCCCAATATTACTTGATTTATCGTGCCTTGACTTTTGTTTCTGGAATACCAAGAAGGCCAAAAAGGTGGTGGTTATTTGTGGAGTATACGAAACACCAAAAGATTCTGAAATGGACCTTGTTGCAAAGATCGCCATCGCTGTTGTCACAATTCGCGAATCGTTCGAGAATTTTGAAATTGTTGGCTAATACACGCAGCGTAGGTCTCAATTGTGCATGAATGCCGTAAGAGGAATTTTGAACACCTCATCTGAAGCGTCTAACTATTATTTGTCATGTTCTATATTGTATCCTTACTTTGTCTTTATGTCTCTTTATCAATGAAGGCAACATTTAGAACCCTATTTTTCTATGTGGTTCTGATTCTTATTGATGCTTTCTATTTTTCTTCCAAGTTCATAAAAGCCCTGTATTTAAAGCAATAGACATCCTGGTTTATATAAAACTTGTTCACAGCATACAGATGAGGAAAATAAAATCAATTTTCCATGTGGTGCCTTGTCTGATTTCATGAAATGATTTAGAGTATTTCGGAGTTTAAAAAAACAATATGTAATTTTTTTTTTTTTGCTGATCACAATTGCAAATAGAATTCCATCGTAACCTGTAATTTATAAAACCAAAATTACTTTAAAAAGGTATTGAGTAAATTAGCTAACACGAATGTTTTCACTTGATATGTGCTGTGCTAATATCGAAAACTATACCAGAACCGCAATAACAATCAGCACCGAGAATGCATATTATACATCGCAGGACATTTGTTCTAAGAACTGTTTGCCAACCGGAGTATCCTTGATGAGTGCCTGCAAGAATACCGCTAGTCGTTTGTCACAATTAAGCTAACACCCAATACTTGGTAATTTCAGCCTAATTGTATTGTTTGACGTGATTCTAAATGTAGTGGAAACAAGATTAATGTGAGGTTAACTTTATGAAACCGTATATCCCTCTTGTCATCAGGGAATTAACTATACTAGCCTTATGGGTGTTTAAGACTTAATAAACTAGAAATTATTGAGATCTAATTGTAGCTCACTAACTGTACATGAATAATGGTATATAATCTGTTGAACTACTTCTATATTCTTGCTGATTGATTGTTTTGTTTAATGCTCATCCACAGTTTGTTACAGAAACATTTATCTAAATTTAGAGCTTTGCCATTCGCATCCGAGTTCCCAGATCTCAATAAGAAACAATATATTTTAGATGTCCTATAACTGCAATTTCTTTTGAACAAAGAAATCCTATACTTCAGAGAACTTCTAAATTGGGAAACGCTCGACAGGAAATCGGATCTTCAATGTCCCTACAATATTTCTGTTCTTTCGTAATATTTCTGTGGTCTTTCACTAATAAGGTGAACTCTTATAAATATTAAACTAGATATTCGAATATATTTTCTTTTAATTAATACTTTTCCTTTTACTTTATAGTAAATTCACTCATTCTTTGTAGTCTTTTACAGTTATAATTGTTTATAAATGATTACCATTTCATTCATTAACCCATTAACCTCATTCAGATCACATAAATGTCATAAATAACCAGATTTTAAAAAATTTAGATGATATTTTTGTTCTACAATTAAATATGCAAACAAAATTTAAATAAAAATAAATATGACAACAAAAAAGATGCTGATTGCAAATTAAGAGGAATTTAAGGATTTTTTGAATAAATATAATTCCAAATTTGCCAATCAATTGAAGGATGTAGTCTTAAAGAAATTATTTTTAATTTCATTTCACTTCAATTTTCTTATTCAGAGGGGTTATTTCATACTAATATATTTTATATTTATAAATGATTGAGTTATATTTCTTCATCGAAAACGTGTCGTTCATTTATCTTTTCTTTTCCATCCCAAATGCTTGAAAAATCCTGAATCTGATTACACGAATTGTGTTAAGCATTGAATGAATAAGAGAAATTTTGACTTCAGTTCAGAATATTGTTGTGAATATATCAGGTAGTTTACATATAAAAAAAGACTGCTTTTTTGGAAATTAAATAATCGTTTATTCGAATGCTTTATTTTCAAATTTAATCCATCATAGATTAATTCAAATACTAATTTATTTTAACACAGTGAACTTAGAATCATTAAAAAAAACTGAATTTAATTAATACTTATAAATTAATCAGCTATTGAAATAAAGCTCGAACATTTAAGCTTCATATTCAGCATTTCAAAATTAATTTTACAATTTTTATTTTGTTCTTAACTTTATTAATAATAAATTTGATTAGCTTTGAATAAATGCAAATAAATTGGATAAAAGAAAAAATAAATAAATTCTGATCACATTTTGAACATTCGGTCCAATAAAAAATTAATTGAACAAATAAAGAAGAAGACTGTTCTCGGCAAACATTTTCAAGATAAAGTTTTAAAATGTATTTAACATTTTCAGCAGAGATGCACGCCATCATGTATGAAAATAAACACCTTCATAGAATTTTTAATGCCATTTAAGCATCAATAAACACCGATTGATATAAAATGCATTTCGTTACTTAAAGACAAATTTGTACAAATCGCTTGTCTGTAATCTTCAAATTTTATAAGCCCTTAATTTTTCTCCTGTTTCTAAAACCAGGAATTCCTGAATGGTGTTTTTTAAAGAAATGACAACAAAGAAAAACAAAGTATTTTCCTGACATATTTCTGTATTAAAAAGAAAAGGAAAATAACCGAATTAAATTGTATAACACGTTCCTCCATCTCTCGCAAAAGCAAAATATTCTGTTTTCTTTAATATAAACAAATCATGCCTTCAAATCCTTTTATTTAAATAACTCATTTTTATAAATGGAGTGTTTTAAATATTCGAAAGAGCAGAAAAATAGGAAATCTTGAACAAAATGCGAGCGAACAGTTTTAATTTAAAATAATGGAATTAAGTATTATCAAAAGGCAATTTCTTTTATATTCATCATTTTTTATTTTCATTTTCTTCAAACTATCATTCATTCGTCAGGAAATTAAATCACGTGTAAATTGTGTTTGAAAACCTTATAATACTTTCTTTATTTGAAAAAGAATGTACCGAAATGAAAAGATGCATTAAAAAATGTAGAAGCAAAAATATCTTCCAATCTATTGTTATTATTTCAACAGCTTTTAAAATGTTGACTTTGTAAGCAAGGATTGTTTTTTAGTTAGATTATTTATTCTTTATTTTTCATAATACCTGTTTCTGGAAAAAGAATATTATAGAAAACAAAGGGATTTCATTTATATATAAATACAACAAATGTTAGAAATAAAAGAAAAGGGAAGTTACTTATTCAATTTTTTTCGCTTATACAAATTATCTTTCATTTCAAGAAACACATCTATTCTTGTAACTACATTATGAACAAAATAATGTATAGATGTAATGTATGAATAATATTTATATAAATGCAAATGATTATCATATTTTTAAATCATTTCCCAATAGGGATTTTCTATCTATTTTTAATACAATTTTGATTTTATAACAAAAGATATCTTTTGTTTGTCTTATTTTTATGGATTATATTTTTGGTTTTAGTTTTTACATAAAAAATCATTCATTCCAATTTATAATTCAAATATTTCAAAAATTTTTTTATTAAATTTCTTTCTTATTAGTCATAGTATTCGAATTGTAAGATTTTAATATGTTTTAAATACTAAAAATAATTTTACATATATCATTTCTATAATCATTTGTATTATGCAAAGCGCTCGTAAAAAAGGTTACACGTGAGTGATATTCGCAAATATCGAATATATAAAGGACATATTAGAGCAGGAAATTAAAAAAAATATTGAATCAAGCATGTTTACCTTTCCATTGGCTCAAGAGCAAATAAGAACAAACGGAAAAAAGGAAAAATCTTAATTTCTTTTGGATATGACTATAAAGAATATTATTAATTTTTATTTCTAAAGTATTTTCGAAATATCTAGATTATCGGAGGGTTTCGGAAAGTGGACAGTAAGAATTATTGAGAAAATAATGACTAGAATTACTTCTAATAATAGCAGATCTAAAGAAAGCAGCATTTTTGTTCACAAATTGTTAAAGAAAGAAAGAAAATAAATTTTAAAAAATAATAATGAAATAAATTTAATTTTATAATTATTGCAGCAGACAAAGCAGCAAATGATTTCTGTATAATTTATAAATACTATTATAAAAAATTATTAATTAACGAATATAATTCTAATTCAACATACACTTTAAATAGTTGAAGTAAAACGGAATTGGATAAGAGAATATTAATTTTCACTATAAAGACTAATGTAAAATCTTGTTCATTAAATCATTCATATTTGTCCTGAATAACCATAGAAAAAAAGCATTAAAATTTAGATTTGTAACTTGTGGCACTGCTAGTCACTGTTACTATAGGGAAAATGTTTTTTAAATATCTTAAAATTATTCTGAATAAAATTAAAAATGAGAAAAATTTATAATTAATAGCAACTAAGGAGTTTTGGAATTTCTAAATGATGACAAGATTAATAAACTTAATGCTTATGATTTTGAAAATTTGTACTTAAGTCTACCACACAAAAAATTAATAGATGTTTGAATATGACGGTTATCTAAATAGATATTTTATTACTAAAACTAATTGACTTGGATTATGTAAATGAAATATTTCATAAAATTATCTTTTTAACGAGATTAACATGTATAAACAAATGAAAGAAATTCCTATGGAAATAACTTTTGGAAGTGCATCAACCAGTGTATTTTTACTTTACAATGAACATAATTTAATAGTTTGTTTTAAATGCATCGATGATTTACTTTTGTTAAACAAATATCATCGTAATTTTACAATTAATTATTATCTAAAAGAATTACGTTTAATGAGATAAACGAAAGTCAATAAAAAGGTGCCAATTTGGATATCAAAATAGAAAATTTCTAACTAAAAAAATTTTGTAGGCATTTATGATAAAAGAGATAAACTTGACTATAAATTAATTACACTGAGTAATTTATATTCTAATTTAAACTATAAAATTTTCAAAAAAAATTCCTCATAATTTAATAAGATTAAAACGTTTGCACTAACAAAATTTTTTATATTGAATAACAAATAATCTTCTTAAATTTTATATTTTAATCAATTTCCTAAAAATTATTATAATATCGAAGTTTTAATAAGGGAAATTTTATTTACATTCTAAAATTATTCCACAATTGAAGATATACTTTCTATATTTTTGAACTTATTTCAACTCAATAGATGGCGCTGAGATTGCTTATTTTGAATCTTATGATGACGATGCTCTTTGCACAAAATTTATGGGCGTTTCCTGCTTTAAACGCGGGAACATTCAAAATTGATAATTGCACCTGTATTCAGGGGTAAGTTTCAACTTTTAATTTTTGTTCAATCTTTTTGGAGGATATTTAATTTCAAATGGTACGTTTTGTTTGTAATTTTGCCTTCAATGTCAAGCTTATTGCTGTTTTCATTAGTTTTATGATTTGATGCTTACTTATTGTCTAATTTCTTAAAGATTCGTATTTTACTGCGATTGTATTTAGATTTGATTTTGATACGAAGTTTTTGAAATAGTGTGTTCACTAAATAATTGATATTGTTTATTTGAATTTTATGATGGGTGAATGAGTTTATTGTCTGCGTATTGTATATACAATTCTTTTCTTCTACAAACCTCAATTTCATGGCATTTTTTGAATCGGGAGATGTCAATACTTCAATGAAAATCAGACTCCTCACAGAAAAATAATCCCTGCTTGAGGTGATCCTTGACAAAGATTTCAGTCCGGATTTATAATTTTTCCTTCAATTTTTCTTAGATTCCATTTTTTCTATTTTAACCCTCTGGGTAGTTTAATTCTACGTGTGAAACTTCTGAAAAGCGAGGGATGTCAGACTAGTAATGTGTCGTAAAAGCGCATCGGTTTTCCAAGCGAGATGCACTGACACCGTTAGCCGAATTTTTGCTTTCCCCCAAACGTCATGTGGGGTCAAGAGTCCCTAAGGCTAGGAACAAGTTACCGCTCATTCAAGTCAAATTTTATTGCTTTCGTTTATTTTGCATGGCTGCAAAAGTCAGAGGGTTTCTAAGAATAGTGAATGGGAAGACTGTTTTGTTTCTTTTTAACCCCGATCGCCCGATAGCTGATATAACACTTTGCGAATCGTTGTATTTATATATGTGTGTATGTGTGTGTAGAGAGAGAGAGAGCAATCAATGTAGGATAAAATTGTCTTCATATTTCCTTATTATTCTTTTAAATAAATCATTGTAATATTTTTGTAGCGAGCAATCAACATTTGCAATACAGTAGCATATGTCTAAAATTAGAACTAATCATAAAGAGTACTATTAATCTGAAATGTATAAATAACAATATAGAACTGATGATGCCATTTCTTCTAAAATATAGTACATCTTCGATTATAATAAAACGTGCAATTTTTGAGTGAAAGTCAGCAAATTGATTGGACAGCTGAAAAAATATATTATTTTAGAGCTACATAATTGGCTACTTAAGTATTAGTTATCCAGGTCTTAAAACTTCTCATAGCAGTTTTCAATATTGTTTATAATCGTTATTTTTTACCGAAAAATAATGGCATCTTCGTTTTTAAATGATTCAAAGTAATGAAATATACAATTTAAGACCTTATGAATCGCACCAATGTAAATGCATATCACATGTTTTTATTTAGAACTTATTTTTGAAGTTGGATGCTGTTCTAGTGATTTTAAAGCGTTAGTGAAACTTAAAACTATTGGTATTTATTGCAATATTTTCCCTCACCTTTTCCCACCATTTTATGTTCGCATTCAATGAAATTGTCATCTTCATCACCATTCAAAGACAGCTAAAACAAACAGTTCTTTTAAGATATTATGCAGGAGTAATCTATTCCTCATAAATTTCGATACGTTTATAATGCCTAAAATTTTCTTTTAAAAAATACAATATATATAAATTTTCTAAGTTTCGTCTAATCTGAAAAACTAGTTTGATATTATTCATTTAAGCAGTTTTAAACATCATCATTCAAGATATCTCCCACTGTACGATATTTATAAACTGCACGTATCACACAACTGGTTTTCGCAGAGGTATCACCAAAATTTGAAGTAAAAAAAATTGTTCGCATGTTTCAGAAGTTATGTATTTATATTTCCCAGCACTCAGAGAAACGGAATTATAAAGAAATGCTGAAAGAAAACAAATAGTATCCATTCACAACACCATCCACAGACGTTCATTGTTATTATTAATTCGAAATTGGGAAATCATAGAGAGCAGACGATCAGTGATGACATATATAATGGCCAAAAGTTTTAATATGAAATAAAAAAAAAAGTAGAATCGGTCGAATGGTTGGGGTTGCTAGAGTACCAAAAGGTTTTGGAAATAATTTTAAATTTTCGCCATATGACTTATCAATGAATATACAGCGAAGAAATATATATATATTATTTCTCTTGAAGGAAGGTGATGAGAGACATGCGATCTTTCATGATGTATCTATGCTCATAAACTCTCATATCAAGCAAAAATTAATTTGTCTTGTGGTTGAAGTTGGCGCGGATTGGAATTATATATATATACGTCTTTGAAGTTTTGAAATCATTCGGAAATCTAGTTATTAGAGGATTTGAAAGTATCCAAGGTTTGTAACATAATCAGTGAACTTTTAAATTTCATACAAACGAAACAATTTTAAAAAAAAATTATTTTAACCCTGAATTATGAAAATTTTGCAATATGAACTGGGAATTTAAAAGTTAAACGCATTTGAGATTAAAAAAGCGATAAACACTAGATTAAGAAATATGCATGGAAATTAAATACAACTTTAAAAAAAACATTAAGGTATCCGAACACGTTCGGAGCACTTTTTTAGTAAAACATGGTGTGGACATTCGTTAACCATATTTCTGGGTTTAAGACTATTCAAAATTAGTAATAGAATGTCAATTATTCGTGAGTGATTAATCATTTAAAATTACAAATAAAAAATGAATAAGTGAAATTTGGTTCTTTGCTTTGACATAATTATTACAAATATGTATCGAATTTTTGCTAGGAAGGATAGGAAGACTACCTAATTCATACTTGATTTTATTCAAATGTACAAAGAAATACGAATACTGCTGCACTGCATAAGCATATGCATAGGAGAAAGTAGGGAGGTAAATGCTACCATTGATATCTACCTTGATTATAAATCCTTAGATTGCTTTTAATAATAATGATAATAATGAAGTATTAATAAAAATTGTTTTCCAGTTTGGACACAGCAACTTTTAAGGTTACTCCTACATCAATGTATGCAGTTTATGAAATTTTGTTCCTTAAGTAACACCCCCATCAGTAACAAAGTCTGAGTGAAGTAATGTATAACCAATTATTTGATACAAGTAAATAACAGGTTGTGATTTCAAGGCATAACTATGAAAGTTATGCGTTTAAATATTCTGAAATAATTTATTGTCCGCGCACCATTGAAGCATTTATCAGCATTATTTTGCATTAGAACGTCCTTAAAAAGGTATAATTAAAAATCGTGTTGTACATTGCACAAGATTCATCAAAAGCTATCTCATTTATCCACTCAGATTTTATCCTTTAATGAAGAATTCACATCAGCATATAAACAAACAAACAAAAAATGCTTCAATAGAACTGTAAAATAAGTATAGAATTTTTGAAATTCTTTTTTTAATATTTTATAAATCTATTACTTTATCTAAAAAATATATCTTCTTTGATAAATTATTGAAAAATTATCTTAAGATAATTTTCATGATGTTATCAGTCTCTTAATGTTCCTAACAAAATTATTCAAACATTTAATTCCATTTATTTTGCTATTTGTTTTCATCTTCATCAATGTATATATACTAATAACTAATTATTAACAACTAAACTAATATTAATAACTAACTAGATATTAAAACCTAAACTAATATTAATACCTTCCCGAATAGAATTAATTTTTTAAAAGATGTTCTTATGTTCCTTTTATGAATTCAAAAGAAATTATTTTATTCAATTCATTAAAGAACTTTAAAAAGGAGTCGCATTATAAAATATTGGACACACAGTTCCATGTTTTTATACAATATAAATCTCAAAAGATAAACAATATAGCAATATACTTTATTATATTCTTTGAAATTTATACTGATTTAAAACATAAAATTCAATTGCATCTTTTTACTTTGAGCGAAGAAAAATAATTCGAGGTAGAGATTAGTATAAAAAGTATAAATTTGCATTATAAAAATAGTTGAACTAAGAATGAAAAATATATTTAATATATTAACTATATAGCGAAGGCAATTTTTCAAATATATCCCTTCCGAGTTCCTAATACTTCAATGCGATGTTTAATCACAAGTGAGGATAAAACTGCATTATGAAAAATAATGCAATGGAACTTTAAAACAACATTTCGATCAAATAGGTTATATCAAAGAAATACTATTGAAGCCAAATACAACTTAAATCTAAGTCCACATAGAGCATCGTGGAACGATGTCTAAAGCAATCCTTCGGGCCCTCAGATCCTGTGACATGAGGGGTCCAATTTGATTGAGTTGTTGAAATCATGCAGCCAAATAGGGGAAAGAAAGAATTTATTTCAGACATATCTAATTTCCAATGGTTTTAATATGAAATAAAAATTGACAGAACTGGTCAACTGACTGGGGCAGGTAGAATACCAAAAGGTTTTGGAAGTAATTCCGCCATAGACGTATCAACTGAATATACTAAGAAAATATTATGTATGACAGGCGATCATTGATGATATATTAATGGTCATTAGCTTTCATATAAAAAGAAAATTAATATATGATTGACAATATTATGTATATAATTGGTTTAAAAAATAAATAATTGTTTCTCAAATTTCAGTTTAATATAGCATACTGGATATGGCTTAATTCCTTTTTTCAACCCTTTAAAGCCCTTTATTAACTTTTTTTAACCTCCCAATTCAATAGCTTGGGTTGAAAAGGCTGAGCATTCACTAGGAATCAGTCCAGTCAAAGAATTTGAGAAACAATTTCTTTCTTTATCGTAAATCAACATATTGAAACCTTTCTATAATTAATTGTAATTAATTTATATGTAATCTTATCTTCAAATATTAGATAAACTGGCCGATGAGAAATCTGTATGTAAAAATCGTGTATGCATGTACTTGATACCTCAAAACAGAAGCATCGAGATAAATTAAATGTATCGTGCAATTTTATCAAAATGTAGATTTGTATTAATTTTTTTTAATGTATTCTGACAAAGGATTTATTACACATGAGTGTTTAAATAATTATTTGAAATCACACAGACACACACAAAATAGATAAATGAAATTTGGTAAGTTGGTTCGATATCGTTATTGCGAATGTGTCGAATTTTTGCTCCAGTCTGAAAGGATAGGAAAACGCATAAAATTCATACTTGATTCTATTCAAAATGTGCTAAGAAATATGGATAGCGCTACACTGCATAAGCATATGAATAGGAGGAAGTAAGGATGCTGATTCTACCATTGATCTTTACCTTGATTGTAAACCTTGGATTGCTTTTAATAATAATAATTTTTTTCCTGTTTGGGTGTCGACAACCTTTAAGGTGGATCCTGCATTAATGAGCAGTTTATGAAGTTTTCTTTCATAAGTAACACCAGCATTAGTAATAAAATCTGAGTAAAGTAATGCAAAGCCATTTATTTGATATGAGTAAATAGCAGGTTGTGATTTCAAGGCACAACTATGAATGCTACGCTTTTGAATATTCAAAAATAATTTATTATCCATGCACCATCCAGGAATTTATCTGCACTATTTTGTATTAGAACGTCCTTAAAAACGTGTAGTTAAAACTCATGTACTTTGCACAAGATTTAAAAAAAGTTTATCTCATTTATCTACTCAGATTTTATTCTATATTGAAGAATGCTCATTAACTTATCTACAAAAAAATACTGTTTCAAAGAGTTGTAAAATAAGAACAGAATTTTTGAACTACCTATTTATTTTTTAGAAATGTTTTAGAGATCTATAATTTTATCTAAGAAATATATCTCCTTTGATAAACTATTGAAAAAATATCTTCAGATAGTTTACGATGTTAAGACTTTTACAATGTGATTCGTTTCTTAATATTCCTAACAAAATAAATCAAACCTTGGATTAAATTTATTTTACTATTTGCTTACATCTACATCAAGGTATATTAAGACTAAATATTAATAATTTTCTGAATAGACATAATTTTTAAAAAATGATTTTATTGTTTCTTTTATGAATTTGAATGAAATTATTCTATTTATTCTTTAAAAAAACTTTGAAAAGGAGTCGCATTATAAATAACGACACATTATTCCAAATTTTTACAAGATAAGAGAAACAATATAATAATATATTTTATTATGTTCTTTGAAATTTAGACTGCTTTAAAACGCAAAATTCATTTGCATCTGTTTACTTTGTGAAAAATAATTGGAGGTAGAGATTAGCATAAAAATATAAATTTGAATAATAATAATAGTTGAATTAAAAATGAAAAATATATTTAATATTTTAACTATATATTGATGGCAATTTTTTAAATATATCCCTTTCGAGTTGCTAGTATTTCAATGGGATGTTTAATCGCAAGTGAGGATAAAACTGCATTAAGAAAAAATAACTCAATGGAACTTTGAGACAACGCTTAGATCAAAGAAAACCTATCCCTATAGATATCAAACAAAAACTATTGAAACAAAATGCAATTTAAATTTAAGTCCACATTGAGCCATTATGGGAGACACAATTGGGGAAAAATTTCTGTTCCTCTTTTCTTGGGCGAGCCTTTTCTTTTCTCACCCCTTATTCTTCCATAACGCCGGCACCATTACAATGCCCTATGCCTCAAGGAATCTTCAAGCTCTCAGATCCTGTGATGTCCTTAAATGGCCATAAAACTTCATTGTGCTGTCTCCCCTCCAATTCCTCAAGATGTCGAAACTTGTAGGGAGAAAGAAATACGTTAAAATACGTCGACACCATTTTCGGTGCAGTATAACCCCTACGTGATTTTCCGTTCAAAACGAATTTGCATCGTTCTTTACCCTACGTTAAAATGCGTGCACTACACTTGAAAGACATCTATGGGGCTACGTCGAAATGCGTGTGGAACCCTTAAGGGTTGTTGATTAATCCTCTTATTCAAATAATATTTAGTCATATCTATATGCAGTCTAATTATACCCTTACTTTAACACGAAAAAAAAAACATTCACGAGAATATAAAAACATTTTTTTCTAGTTTGTAAATAACTCTTTTTATCTAACTTATGATAGGAGACATATCAAATCTACATAAGAATCTGGAGGATTATAATAAGCTCGAATAATTAAGTCTTTAATTTGGGAAATAACCCATCTTGATAGGATGGCTTATTTTTGATGCCACCAAACATTTAATAATTGAAACTTTTGATTTCACAGATAATATTCTTAGGGAAGCAGAGCTTTTAATTAAAGCTATTCGTCTGTCTTATAATTTTGTTATTCATATTTTAAATTAGAGTAACATTTTTACTAAACTTAGTCGATTTGTAAGATATATTTTTAGATATCCTCTTAGTTTGAAATTTCTTATTGGACATTGAACTAGTAGTTTAAACATAAAGGAGCTTAACTTTCATATGAGAAAGTTCTCAGTTTCTTTCTTGTTGCTGTATGATTTTTAAGAAAATTAATTTTCTTTTTTTCTGCTGCTACTATGTTTAGAGATGGAGGAGTGATGCGGGAAAATATAGTAAAAAAAAAAGCTTTACAATTTTTTATTTCTGTCTTATATTTGTTTAGTATAATGAAAGCATAAAATTTATATTTTTGAAAGAATTTTGAGGATAATTTTTTTATTAACAATTTTTAGGCATCTATATTTTTGTGGTACGTTTATACTGATATTTGTTACTATGAACATTTTTTTCGAATTTTTATCACTATGATAATCACTCTACACTCAATATTTCTAAACTTTATTAAAAAATTTGATATATGTTTAGTTAGCAGGAGAATCTTAATTTTTAAATGTTGTGATAATTTTGAAAATAAAAAATAAAAAATATTCCTTTTAAACATTTAAATATGTATATATTTCTGAAGATGTAAAACAAAAACTGCTCAAACTATTTCAAAATTCCTCTTAGAATTCAAGATCTTACAAGAAATAGAAACTTTTTATAAAAAATGAATACTATTCAAGAGCTTTGAGTGGCATTATTGAGTAGAAATAACAATTGTTTTAATTTCCAATCAATAAAATGGCGTATGATGTGAATAAGTTATATAGACTTTTATGAAACTTTAACTATCCCAAACTCTTTTTCTGTGTTAATTGCAATTCTAGATTTTAATATTTTATAAAAGAATCAGTATTTTTGTTGTATTTTTATTTTAATATGTAATTGTTAAATTTATTAATTAATAAGTATGAGTTGAAATGTGCAGTTCCAAGGTGGCAATCTATTACCTTATGTAACCTTGCTTACGTACTATAGCGCCCTCAAACGGTCAAATATAAAGGAATATTAATTTTAAATAAAAGTTCATGTACTCTCAACAACACCAGCACTTTGGTACACCTTTTTCTTCTTTTGCATTTTGAACACAATTATTTTGACATTTAAAAACAGTAGATTTTATGGAAAAAATTCATTTATTTCATATCATTTATGATATTGAGATAACTTAGAGTATTTACTGTTATAAAAAAAATGAAATATAAATTTAAAAAATGCATTATATTCTGGTACATCAAATGTACCTAAAGGGTTAAGTGTGATCCATTTATCTCCTGTAATGGAAGGTCTAAAAGGGAAATTTATTTTTACATGATCCAGTTCTCTCCATTTAAAACTCGGCTAGGGTTTTTTTTTTAACTATTTGAAGATTTTTTAATTTAAAAGTAAAATTTACTTGCTAAAGTATCGGGAAGTTTCAAAATTTACGGCAGGAAGAATTGAAAGATCAACG
>JAPMOR010069639.1:80809-96777 GCA_026543865.1 Argiope aurantia | reverse complement strand
TCTCATTAATGTCATACTCAAGATGCATAGATAGTGTTTTAATACATGCCGTTTTAAAAACTTCCTGTAGAAAAGAAAATATTGAATGTTCAAATTTTTTGAGCTTTGCATTCTTTTTTCACGACTTTTGTTCTTTTTATATCGAAGACAACTATTTCTAAACTGTTTTGGGAAATAGAGGGAAACTTAAGATTTGAAAGAAATACGAGAGTAAATAAATAAAAGGAAAAATTAGAATACATGCCCTTCTCTTGATTAATACGACAGCTACATGATATGCATTACGTTGTAACAGTGTATACAATTCACCATAAATCTAATTCTCATTTTTTTTCTATCCCAAACATCATCACTCTTCCTACTTTTATTTCAAACCAAGATTGGATAAACATTTAATTCAATCTTGCACGATGCATAAAAGAATGGGGGAGAATTTCCTGTTACAGTATGCCATTATTAAAATGCCGACACGATACATGTGAAACATTTTCCTCTCCTGCATATCGGTGAGAAAGTTTTTAATTGAAGAAAAATCAAGGCGTGAGATATCAGACAATGGGCCTTCGCTATCGAATCGGATGTTTCGCTTAACCTTCTCTTAATTGTCGCAAAAACAAAAGGCGGGCAAATTCAGTTCAATGATAAGGCTGGGTTACTCCATCACGCTGTATCCAGAAGGAAATTATTAGAGCAAAGCCTTGTTGTTGTTTGGTGTGAAATAGTCAGCGTGCCCCGAAGCCACCGTATTCTCTCGAATGAGTAGTAACTTTTGATACCTTGATTCTTGATAACCCTGCACTTCATCCTTCTAAAGAATCTGTATGTCAAAAAGTGAAGAAGAAAGATCAGGAATAGGTTATATAGAATATCCTCCCCACCCCTTTCATTAATAAGTAGAATAAGAGTATCATAATCTTCAAAAAATCAGATATTGACTTCATAATAAATTTCTATGTTAGCGGTCTTCAAGAAGACTATTTTTTAATTACCCTTGATGGTGTATGCAATCTGCGAGAGTGATCTCCCAAAACTTTGCTGCATTCTCCCTATAAAGGTGTTATCTCCCCCCCCCAACCCAAGCAAAAAATTGTTTTCCTTGAATAAGGTAAAAAACGCCTTACCTAGCATTGGCGTACTGTATTTAGGTAATATTAACCTTTGGTGTAAAGTTATCAGTTTTACTGAATCTATCGTGTGATTCTTGGCTAGTTTTCTTGGCGATTAATTTTTGCCATGCAGTAAATAGAACCTGAAAATCGAATTTGTGCTTTAGATGAGTATTTTCCAATCGACTGACTCCAAAATTTATCACAAAATTAAAATTGCAATGACAAAATCACATACCAAATTTGATATATTTAAGTCACTGCCTTTTTGAGTTAACAAATTTATATGTTTCTGAAAGTACAGACCGACAGACGGTTAACCGTCGCTGGATTTGGTTTAAAATTTAATAGGCGTCTGCGTGGAATTTTATGCACCCAGCTCTTTTCGTTTTGTAGTTATATTCGAACAATCGGACAGACAGACTTCCTCTGAATGGATTTTGCTCAATCTTCGATAGAAATCCACAGACATTACAGATAATAAGGGAGTGAGTGACAGATTTAGTTTTGTTTGAAATAACTGATGCGAATACTTCATTTTGACACTAAGATAATAGAAAATACGCAAAACGGAAATGAGTAATATTCAAAAGAGTAATTTTATTAAAATATCAGTATGCCATATAATAAGATGACTATCCTCTACTATATAAAAAAGATTAATAAAGTTCTTCAAAAAGTAATTTTAAAATATAGGTCATCCTTTTTTCAGTTTTCCAGCATGAACTAATGCCTGCGCCATGGCTTAGGGGAAGCGCGTCTTCCCCGTGGTCTGGGCGTACCGGGTTCGAATCCCGGTTCGGGCATGGTTGTTCTTCATCTGTGTTCTATCTGTGAGGTGTGTAAATGTGCACCCCTGAAAAAAGGGGGTTGTGCAAGCGAATGCGTGAGTTTCGTCTTCATATGAGCTAGAAGTCAGACTTCTGCCCTCGGGTGCTCAGGGGTCTTTACCCTCTGAAGCAACTGCATGCCCTTTTCGTGGTAACCCGGACACGGAATCATCATCAATATGAACTATTCACTTATTAATAAAAATCGGAATAAATAAATACATTTTTTTTCAAAAATTATTCACAATGTAGGACCTGGAAAGACCACATTATAGAACTTTTTTTTCCCCCTCCCAAAAATAAGAATTTCTGATTCATTTATTGGCCAGGGGCTGAACAATTTATTATATTCTATTATTTCCATTTCTAATTATTGCAGATGTATCTACATTTAACGCTTAGTTACCACATAACACATCCGTTTCTAGAGCTCATGTTGCCTCTTTCTGATTTGGTATAGATGTAGATGGACTTTATTTTTTTAAAAGGGAAAATTACATTGCAATCAATTGGAAAGAAACATACAAATGACAAAATATGAAAACATATAACATAGCAAAAATTGCAAAACTGAAGTGAAAAATATCAGGAGTACAATAAAACTGGGGGAATGAGCATGATGATGTGCAGTATGAGTGAAAGAATAAAGCAATTATAAAATTAGGTACTTGTGGAGGTTTATATATATATATATATATTGAAGACAGTGAAGAGACTTGCTATTTCGTGACGACGTTTTATTTCATTTTTAAGAAGCAGGCATATGTACAAGCGATGAGCACACAAAACGACACAGAAAAGGAATGAGGAAAAAGCTCTTAGACATTTTATCCCTGGTCTTATATAACCTTTGATTTTGATAGGGAAAAAATTTCTTCATAGTGCAAATATATTACGAGATTTCGATAGGGATTTTCGTTACACGCGCGGAGAAGGCAGGGGAAACACAGGGAGATTTTGAAAAAGAATTTGCCTCATCAGCGGTATTTTGCCTCTTCATGCGGAGTGTGGGAAAGTCAGACTTTTAGCTGATTCAGCAATTTAACAAAGCTTCTCTTGAATTAATTAAGTAGAGACAGTGGAATTGGATCACGAAATAAGAGAATATTTTAGAATAAAGTTACTATGGGCTAAATTAAGATAAAATCTTGGAAATTAATTAAGTTGAAATTAAAGTTTAAAATATCATTGCATATATATATATATTATGAATAAATTGCGATATGTATTAAATAATGCACGGGAAAATTGATAGGGATAATCTAATTAAAATAGTTCTTCATGATCAATTAGGACTCTAATCATGTTTATTATTATTTTTTTTTGAAGATAAATTGTTAAGGACTGTTTTGTACTAAAGACTTTCTTGCGAAAATGATGGTTTTTGGAGGTGCCATGAAAGAGTAAAAGGACAGGATGTAGCAAATTGGACGGGTTATTAGAATAATTATACCTTCTTTTTAAGTAATTAGATATTACAGTCTACGTGGAACGAAATTTGAAAAAAAAATTATCCAGACTATTTTTCTAAATTTTTTAGATGGAATAGTTAAAAACGAAACGAATCGGCCTGAATATTTCTAAAGTCGTATAATCCCAGCTAATTGTGGCATTTCATCATTTCATTTAGACACACCTGAATGCAAAATATACAATGTAAATATGTTTAATTATTCCGCTTGAAACAAGGTCAAATTTCTCGAAAATTTAAAACCTTATTGAAACTGCTTAATGAATCAGAGCTGTTCTATTTCAGAATATTATTCTACAAATGCGGGGATAAATAAATTAACCATGTTCCCTCTCATTACTGTGCAGAGAATGTCCAAAATATACCGTGTTAAAGATAAACACGCAGTCATAAAGCGAAACAAAGGATATTTATTCTCGCCTATTTATGATTTCAAAATATCTTCGACTTTTTATTACTCTCATCAATATTTATATGTTTTTCTATCATCTGTGTTTGGATTAGATAACTCATTGACCCTAAATGCCATTATTTAGATTTGTGGTTTAGATGTAAGTGCTTGCTTCCGCGTTATTTGGAACAATACATTTTTTTCCTTAAGTGCAAGGACTAAGGCAATAAATAAATAAACCAAAGTTAGAGTTAGCTCTTAAGAACTGGTTTTTTTTAAATCTTTCACAATTTCTTTTTGCATTATTTGGAATATAAATTATATTTAATGGAGTGGCAAATTCCCATAAAAAAATCGTCGGTCTTCATCAGTAATAATTCAAATTGCTTTCTAACATTAATCAGATTAAGAATTTCATATTCATTTCGTTCATTTCGACACCTGAAAGGCTTAATCCTTTCCTCAACGTAATCTCATTTTCGTTTTACTTCTCTACCTGATCCGCCTTTTATCTCTCCCTTTTTCTCACGTTTTTTTAGCAAATTCTGCGTAGAGGGAGAGTTGCATTAATTGCGTGTCCAATTATCTCTCATTTGCAATTCAAATTTGTTCCGCGTTTAGCCAGAGTTATCCAAATCGTTCTATTCATTAAAAGTTTTTTTTTTTCTTCTTCTTCTTTTTCATTCGGTTTTGCTTTTCTTCATCGAGCCTTCAAAATAAATAACGGGTCACGGTTTGTAGAAGCGTGTTTTTAGTTTTAAAGAAAACAACAAAGTAATTTCGATCGTGCGGCGTTTAAGTACGTGTTCGAAATTCAAATGAAATATATATATATATATATATATGTTACAATTTTTTGTTAATAAGTTTCTATAGGATTTTGGAAATTATAACATGATTTATGCTAAAATTTCACTATGTTTTCAATCACAAAACAGCAGTTATATATTGATAAAATGCATATCCTCCAAGGATAAACGTCATTTAATAAAATAAATACAGTACACATCCGAGTATCTGGTTCGCGATTATCCGGCTTCCGCACTATCCGGTTTTGTTTTCTTTTTTCGTAATTAAATGAGCAAGACAATGCATTGCATTGGCAGCATTGCCAAGGCATTGGAAGCTGGCTTACATCTCGTTTGCAAAATTCGCCGTGACAGCAGAAACTTTCTTCATTTATCAGTGAAAAATAAGATAAGATTGAGTCAATTTTCTTAAGAACTAGGCCTACGATTTGTGTTTTGTTTATATTGTTAAGTTACGTAATATTGGTAAGTTACGTTATACGTTTGTTTATATTGTTACATTACATTATTACTATGTTAATGTTTTGTTTATATTTCCTGTATTTAAGTTAGGCATTACAGAATTTATATTAAAATGTGAACAGCTTATATCCTTTAGCTTACTTTTTTTCTACTCAGTTCTTAAACGTGCAGTGCAATATATGAACATATAAATTACCAGTACAGAGCCTTCTATTTTAATGCGGCAAGTTACGGCAACTGTTTCTATGATTCACCAGGCCGCTTTCACGTTCTATGTGGCTTGATATGAATGAAGGGCTTAGTATTCAACAAGAAGTGAGATTATAATAGTGAGTTTTGGTATAAAAACTTTGTCTTTTGGTATTGGAGGGCAAAAAAAGAAAAAAAATGAGTGCATAGAATTCCTACCTATCCGGTCTGCACTTTGACATTTTCGATGGTCTGCCCGACATTAGGTCGGATATTCGGGAGTGTATTACAGTTTAGTGCAATGCTCTTAACTCTAAAGAAGTGCTTTGCTTAGAACTATTTTTTTCTTTAAAATTTCAAAACATGCGCACTTATTGTCTCCTCAAAAGCCTAATATTTTCCTAGTCTATTGAGTTTCCTAGTCTATTTGGCAATGGCGGTTCCACCTTTCAGCTTCAGAATAAAATCCAAAAATACATTGACATAACCAGATGTTTTGGAGTACACCAGGTAATCTCAATTTTAGAATCTTCGAATAGAGGAAACTCTCTTTTAAACTAGGTAATCTCAATTTCTCCCTCAATTCCCCTGAATTCCCCTCGATTTTTTTTAAATTTGAATTTTTTTTCAATTTTTACTTCCAACAAAATGATATATTTTTAAAATTTAGCAAAAATGATTACCGGATTAGGTAAATTGGTCGGATTTTTACTTAACTGCCTCGACATGATACCTACCCACATACCCAAAGTGTTTGGAGTTGTGAAACTCAGAAAATCTGATAACTTTGAAATAAACAGACCTTATTTTATTTTGAATTCTTCTTTTATTTCCTTGTCAACTGTAGCAATCAATTGGGTCTGTAACATACTATCATAAAAATTTTATCATCTGTTATACTTTATTTATGAAGTTCTTCATTTAACGACTTCATCGCATTGGAGAAAACTGTAAGGCACAATAGAATGGATCTCCCACTTGATTCATCCAAGAAAAGTCTTCAGCAATAACAATGAACAATGCGAACCGGTTGAGCTTTAAGGTAAGGTCAGGGCGGGATGAGTGAAGAAAGACCTTGACATTGAAGAGGATGGACAATGGTCAATGCAATCCATATTTCTCAATGATTCATCATCTTTTCATTACCATAATTCCACTTTTCTTTTGGACTCTTCGTTTTATCTTCATTTTTGTTTGATTGTTATTTCTTGACTGTAAGAACCAATCAACGATTACAGATGAAGGTTGTTTTAGAGGGTCATTCGCATGAAGAACTTACTATTGTTATATTGCTTCGATTAGAATATTTTTTAATAAATTCTACAGCATCGCAGTTTCAAAAATTGTTTATAAGATAATTTTTAGTATTTTTTTATGTATGAATCTTTTGAATTTAATAGTTAGTTCTGTCTGCAATAATTTTATGAAGTTATATAATGTCGGAATAGCTACAAATGTATATAAAAAAGATCTATCAAGTATAGCTAATGAATAGAATTGATGACCTTTCTTCAAAATCAATATTTTAAATCTGTGATTTTTGAACAATGAAAACGTTTTTTTTTTCCCCCTTCTTCTTAGTTTGGAGTGAGTTGCTGTTAATGTTGCATGTTAATAACAGTACATCATTGTTAACATCGAACAATGTTTATCAGTACATATATCCTTTAAATATATACATCCTTTATCAGATTTCCCACAAATAGACAGTAGCATCAGTATATCAGTAAGTTTCGTATTCATTGAGACTAGAAATATATTAGTGCAATATTTGAAGTTTTTTAGTAAATATAATTGTATTGTGACCCGTTTAATAAGATTGCCATTGCTTTATATCAGTCAAAAATCTCTATAATAAGCCGAAGAATATCTTTAATATAAAATGATAGAGCATATTTAAGAAGAAGTTTTTGTAAAAATAAGTAAAGATATTTGATAATGATTAATACATTTCATGATTACATTTTGGCACCTTTATTTAGACATTCTTAAATACCCTATTCTCAGTTACTTGAATATCAGATGGTTAGAATTGGAGGAGATATTGCAATTAAAATTATGAGCTTTCCGTGATTTGAAAAAAGTTTCGTTCTAAATTGAAAAATATATTCTCTGGTATTATTATAGCTTTTCTGAGTTAAGCTACCGCGAAATGAAATTTAAGCAATAAATAAAATAATAAAAATAGTCCGAAAACTTATCCAGGGAAAGGAATAATAGAATACATTTTTAAATTTTTTTTAATCACAAGATGCCATTAAATGTCCTGAAAGTTTTATCAAATACCTCTTGGTGAGCAACTACTTCTATTTGTAAAATTTGTGAAATTGTCAATTTTTTTTTCTTACCAAGTATGATTATACTGTGTATGGTTCTGCATGTACATATATCTAAACTCAAAGCAATTGATTCTATCCATCATTCTGTCTTAAGAATTCGTTTAGGCACATTTCAGGTTGACAATCCTCTAGTATAGGCGTAATTTTAGCATTGTCATATAATTCTTCATACACAACCCCAATGCATAATAATCTGATTTGTAATGCATAATAATCTGACAGACATGTAACTGATACTAATAATTACCATTAACACCCAAATGTCATTTTTTATTTTTAAATAAATGAAATAATCCAGAAGAGTTTTTTTGGGGAGGGGGGGGGAGAGAGAAATATCCAGAATGCGCCTTTCATAGGAATATCCAGTCATTTTCGTAGAGATAAATGCTTTATTTCGAACACGATGCTATAAAACTCGCAATTCTGATAGAATTTCTTCATACTAAATCGGTTTCCACTGACTTAAGGCTCGCAATCGGTGAACAAACCTTGACAGATTGACTTTTCGGTTTTGAACTTTCCAGATTCGAATCTGAGCGGTGCACTGCGGCGTCGTAATTAATATTACTACCTACAATCAGTCGGTTATTCTAATTACTTTGATATCCTGCGGGATACAAAAGAGTCAGGCCAGCGCTGCGGGGTTTTTAAACATTCAGCGCTTTAATCACACTCACAGAAAAAAATGCCTTTTCATTAAATGAAATGAGAGCAATTATACAAACTGTTTTGATAATTCCGTCTTTTTTTCTCGGAACGACTCGTATTTATGACAGCAAATAAAGGTTCTGTTCTCTGAAAGCCGTTTTATCATTCTCATGTCAAAGCTATAAAATTGTCTGATTTATTCCATCGCTCTTTGCAAGTGTGTATGTGTGTGTTCTGAAATGAAAAGCCCGCTTTTTTATTTCACTTAAGGTCAAGTATGGAAAGTAATTTCTTCTTGGAAATGCTAAGGAGAAAAAAATGAATATAATTATTATTTGAACAAATTCAAAATATATTTCACTCCCAAATGGATGAAAATAGCTTTTAGCAACTTTGAGGTTATTTGAAGAACGCTTATTATTGGAAATTATTATTTCATGCCATTACAGGAAATTATTATTACATATATATTCCTTGTAATAATGTTTATTACAGGAAATCTGTGCATTAAGATATATAGATAAAATTTTGTATAGTGATTCAGATTTATTTCCCTCTATAAATTACAGGAAATGGATTATTTACCACTTTGAACCTTAGTTAAATGGTAAGATCACACCCGAAACGATATGTCGTTATTCCATTTCATTTATCATATCAAATTGAAAATATTTGTCCAACAACAATCGATACAATTTGCACAATACTTACTGCAACATCGAAGTCGGAAAACTTAAAGCTGTTTTATTAAGAACGGGTCATTTGATTTTATGAGCTTCTTTCTAAAGCCCTAATATGATAAGATATTTCATGGTAATTTATTGTACAAACTTTTCACTTACTAGAATCTTCAGTTACCACTGATAGTGTTGAAAGTCGAATTTGTATATAAGAAAACACAACGAACTTTAACACAACGCGTTCTCGTAAAACTTGAATGCACGTAAAGAGATGAAAAAGCATTTTATTCTTGCACAGCCTGAAAACATTTATCTCAATTATTTCGAAAAGCGAATGATGTACTTTTCTGTTGTTTACACATTATTAGTGAGATGGATATGTAAACAGTGATAACTTTTTAAAAAGGTAACCTCTCATCAGCAATCTGGGTAGTTAGTAATAATAGATACGTTTGTGCTTGCATAAATCCATAAGATAACGATGTCTCTTATAGGGATGTGTTTTCCTATTATACCAGTCAAATAACTTTTGCAGAAACCAGTGTGTAACTAAAGAATACATTTTGCAATATTAATGCAGAAAAATAAAATTTTAATATAATATTACTGGATGCATATATGCGCCCCAAGAAATCAAAAGGTTAAAGCATATTCTGAAATATATGATGCCATCAATTAAAATAATATTAATCACCAGGCCAAATTCCAACTAGATTTTAATTCACTTTTAAACGCACCTGTAAATTTTCTGAATGGTTTCTTTTTGAAGCTTATTGATGCAGGAGCCATGTTTATTTATACCGAGCCCAAAGTAAATTGATTGAGCCATCACAAGCAATGGATCCCTATAAGAGACATTTCCTATCATTAAAAGGGGGGGGGGGGTAACTCAACCTTAATTAAAAGTAATTATTACTCTACTTAGTGATAATAGTAAATTATTACTATAATCACTAAGGGAGCGACAACATGTTTACCGATATGGCGAAGAAAGTCTATGATATTTTATTATTTCTGGTGATCATCAAATTCGTGGATTATAAAGAGTTTAATGGCATTCAACTCAAATGAAAAGGACGATAAAATGAAAACATGTAAATAACATTTAAATCACAAGAAAAGAAAATATTAGAAAGCATGTGCCATTATTTCTTTGAAATTAAAATACAGTATGAAATAATGTGTTTTAAATAAAGTATGTATTAAATAAAGTTTGCACTGCCTCCTTTGAATGGTCATTGGATGTTTGATACTTTGGGGAACTATGAATAATTTTTTCTGCTATTTTTTTTTCTTTTGATTCTAGGTAGTTTTCATTTTTTACTGACTAGAACCACTCATATTCCGTAAAGAAATACATAAACGTGCATAAATAAAATAGATGACTAAATGGTGATCTAGGCCCTGCTTTAACGTGATGAATGTAAGAAACAAGGAGATCCTATCACAACAAACGGTATTTGAGATCGCAACAATGTTGAAAAGTCGATTTGAACTTTGTTGTTGTTACTTATGGCACTTTGCAAGCTCGCTGACAGATCTGTCAGCGATTTAAGCTGAGTGAGCGTCTCTTGTTTTTTCAATAGGGCCAACTAGGGTCAAGAGTACGATTTAGCTATATCATGCATCACATTCGCTTGCACAACTCCTTTTTGCAGGGGGGTACATTCACACCTCACATAGAACACAGAAGAAGAACAACCATGTCCGAACAGGGACTCGAACCCGGGACGCCCGAACTTTATCTGTTTTATTGGATTCTGCAGTATAAGTGAAAAGATTAAACTATTTAATAATAGCAAGGAATGTTGTTATAAAATATTTTATGAATATTAACAAAAGGAATATTTTCGAAAATGAAATACCTCTTTGACTAATTCTAAAAGCGAATAAAGTTTAAAAAAATATTTACAAGTATAAAATTTTAATTAATATTTCAGCTAAGAGGCTAATTTTTAAGCTGAAATAAATCAATTAATAAAAAAATACAAGTTTTGTGGAATTTGCATGGACATGAAGATCATGTAAAGAATGTCAAGATCAAAATTGTCCTTTTATGCATCAACTTTTTTTTTTTACATTCCTTTCTCAATATGAATGATTATAAGATTTATAATCCTTCATATTGATTATTCAGTACACTCTCAAGTATTGAAACAGTTTCTACTTTGTTAAGATTTTCTCTAGGATTTCATTATCCTCGTCATCATCCTTTTTCTTTTACCTCATTCGATGATAATAAGTTGCAGAGTAGAGAACATGCACCGATTCTCTATAATTTGCTCCATTAATTATCAATATGCTATGAGGCTATGCATGAGTATCCTTGCAATCAAAGAGAGTATTCTCGGATGAGAATACAAAAAAAGAATTCGAAATGACATTTTTGTCAAAAATTTCGAACATAAAAAGGAACTATTTAATTATTGATAGAACAAGGAAAGAATCAAGACCTTGAAACCAAGACCCTGTTATGACAAATTTTTGTTTATAAAGGACATGGCAACAATGCAATATGCATTCCAGTTCTGATAAGAAGAGCAAAGTGGCTTACTCGAAAAAAAGAACCAAAATTTGGAGTATGTGTTCACGTGCGAAGTAGAATCTCAAACTATGGTTCAATATAATATTAAATTTTGACTTATAGGTTAGAAAAGGATATCGAATCTTTGTCCAACTCTACAGTCGAAATTCTGTCTTTGATGTTGGCAACAAAATTATTAGCAAACGATTTCTGCTAAAAGCTATTTACGTAAGTGGGGTATGTTCTTAAATTGTGAGTTATCCAACTAAGTATTTCTAAGCAAGTTCAAGCCAGGCTTCTAAATAAACAATCACATGTAACTGCTATGTCTAGAGTCGGCGTCCTGGCATACGGGTAGCGTGTCTACCCCGTGATCTGGGCGTCCTGGAGTCGAGTCCCGGTTTGGGCATGGTTGTTCCTCCGTTGTTCTATCTGTGAATGTGCCCTCATGTAAAAAGGGGTTGTGAAAGCGAATGAGTGATGCGTGAGTAGCGAAGTCGTACTCTTGGCCCTAGTTGGAGCTACTAAAAAACCAAGAAACGCTCCCCCATTCGGATTAAATCGCTGTCTTCGTAACGTAACAGCGGGCTTGCCCATGGCAAGTGCCATAAGAAACAACAACAACACTATGCCTAGTTAGAAGGCAATAAGTGAATATAAATGAAAGATTAATAATATATGGAACTCTCAGGCATGTTTTGAAGTTGGCTGGTGAAAAAGTAAATCCGGTACAATGGTTAATTGTGCTTCAGTTTTTTAGAAGTTCGATCACTATTTATAATACTGTAAGTTTATTTTAAAAGATCAAGTTATTTAAACAGTTAAAATAAACAAATAATTTTTAGCTGATTATAGGCGTATATTTAGATACTAACATTTTATATTTTTTTTATTTTCTGGCAGAACATTAATTTTAGCTACACATTTATTACTTTTTCACTCTTGGGGGGGAAATTGAACTGTAGCATCACCTATGGTGTCAATGCAATTGTTATACCTCTTACTAAGCCCCTATGACCATGAACCCGATTTATCACTTTTACCATTTTTTAATTGTATCATTCGATGGTATCACATCAAATAGCAATACAGATACTGACAACTCAGTAAATTGCATTCAATTGCAAGTACTTCATACATGGTATTCTAAACTAAGATGATGCAGGTCGTCTTTGGGAATCGTCTTGCTCATTTCATTTGATATGTCTTCAGGAACCCGCTTATTTAACAGCAACTTTCCTTCCCCGTAGTCTAGGTAACCCTTGGCTGGGAATGGCATGAGTAAGAAAAGGGCTATCTAATAAAATTCACAGTAATACCATTCCATTATCTAGCGCTGTTCTAGATAAAAGCAAGAAGATACAAAGGAATTCAAGCATATGCTATAGAGTGAGTACTGAAAGATGTTTGTCTCGCGTAAACCATTCCAGGCACTCGTGTTCTTTGAAAAAAAAACTTGCATTGAAGATTGATTGTTCTTCACATTCGAACTGATTAATCATTAATATTTATTTGGACATTTTTAATAAAAAAATCTGAACCGCGAGAGGAAGTGCTTTTCCTCCCACCCCATTGAGGAAATCGTTCCGCTCAGCTGATGAATCGCTCGTCTGACCAGAGCCTGAGAGAGAGAAATCACTTTTCATCCAATTAGAACATGTAATCCGTATTATTATCGCGAGTTCTTCCTTCTGCTGCAGGAAGTTCGCTCGATGATGAATGTTCCGAAGTCAGAGAGGAAAGAGATGCGATAATTATTCTAATCAGGCACAGAGCTCTTCCGAACCCGCTGCCCCGTAATCCGATCACTCAGGTATGCACCCACACAAATTCGACCAATCGATTTTCGCCAAAAGGGAACAATGTTGATTAAATGTTTTAATTTTAAGATGAGGCTTTTAGGAAAAAAAATGCTTTGTTCAATAGATATGTAACAGTCTGGGACATATGAAAACTTCATTATGAATCACTGTATTTGAACATATCGAAACGCTTTGTTCATCAGATATGTAACATTCTGGGAGGTATGAAATTTTCATTATGAGTCTCTATATTTGAACATATCGAATTTCGTACTTTTTGATACAATGGTAGGTGCTTTTAGGTACTAACTATGTAAATATTAAAAAAAAAGGAGAAAAAAATTATTGAAACAAAATTTGAAGATGAATATCACAAATTTCAGATTGCTACTTTTTTAACATTAATTTTACTGGACACTTCTATGGTTGTGAAACACATTATATTGTGCATTGCTTTTTATTAATTACAAAAAGGAGAAATCTTTAGTCAAGTAGTTACCAAGTAAACCATCAAATATAAGTCTTTCCAAGAATCCATCAGTATATCACTATCCATTACAATTTGTAAAATAATAATTCCAAAACTGTCATAAAATTTTTCTTAGTGCTAACATTCATTGAAATCAATTCAAAATGTTTGAAAGGTGAAGTTATTTAGACAGTCATCTAGCCAAACGGACAATCTTCTATTACTTATTCGCATGATTATAAGATAAATCATAAGATCAGAGAAACTATTCATTTTTGAAAGAATTTCGTTCTGCTCTTTAAACATGTTACTGATACGAATAAAAATGTCAAATTAATTTTATTAAAAAAGTTAATATAAACAGATTTCCAAAAAATAAAAACTTCCAACTGATGCTAACATCGAATGCTTTTAACGAAACTCGATACATTAGTCTTAATGCATATATGAGCTTTACATGGTATAAATTGATTCCATTTTCTAAGACTTACCGGCTGATCTAAAGTTATTTTATGCAATATAATAAAATTATATTAAAGTGCAGGGGTTTTTTTTGTTTTATTGTTTAATTCATCTAATAAACCTTAAAATTTTTCATTCCTGAATGTTCAAGTTCTTGCCTAACACAAGTGCTTGAAGTGCTTCAAAAACGCAAAGACAGATTTGGAAAACACCTAAAGAAAAGAAGGTGCGTATCCCCCAAATGCAGGTTAAGAGTTATGATCAGTCCAAAAATGGACTGAGTACCCCTGAGAATCAATTGGACTTCGACAGTCAAGTCTCACCCATTTGTCTACACGACCCAGATCTGCACCCTGCAGGTCAGAGAGGCGGTCGCTCTACTCTGAAAGGAGTGGCCTTGACATCATCGAGACAAGCCTTCCACTACTATCCTTTTCCTCCAAGACTCGGGGGCTTGAGATTTTTTTTTTACCTTGAAGATGATGTAGTTCATGCCTCCAAAGGCTGCTTGTTCGACCGTGCAACAGGAAGTCGCTATTCATAATTTCTTCAAATTTTAAGGTCTTATTTTGACTGTTGTTCAACATTTCATGTCATCGAAATAAAAGAGATGGAATTAAGAGAATTGAAAGCATTTTAAAACACTTAGACAATGCTGACAATTGCATTGCTTAAATCTTGTGAATGCGTGGTGTTACCCGAAAAACAGATGATTGTCTGTGTTTGGAAACATTCCTTTTATGACTTGAAATGATAAACGAAAAAGAAATAGTGGACTTTTCATAAAATGACTCTGATGACTTTTATTTGTAATTAAATTTTTTATTCATTTTTGATTTCATGCTCAAAAAAGGCTTCATTATTAACATATGAAAAGAAATTTATTGAACTGGAATCTGTGACAGAATTTTTTTCGAATTCAAGGATTGGAAAAATAAAGAACTAAGAAAGTGCAAAATACTTTGAAACTCGATTGCATATTTATATTTAATTATATACATAATTTGATGCCTTGAACTTTGTTACGTAGAGAACAATAGTAAAAAACTATATAGAATATAGAACTATATAAAAGAAATATAAATTAGAAAACATAGAAATTTTATTTCTTCTTATTATTATTAAGTAATAGTTATTAAAAAATTTGTTTAAATTGATAAATTAAGTTATAAATTCTTATAATTCTTATTATTATTAAAAATAATTATTATTTTTATTATTTTATCGTTATTTGTTTTTATTGTTATTTTAATCTTCATATTTATTCTTATATATTCATTATATAAATACATTATCATTTATTGTCTTTTTCAGTTTGTATTTATTTAAATATGAAATTTTGTTATAATATAAATAAATATTAAATAATACTATTTATATATAATATAAACAATATATATTTTTATTACAATTATTTTTATATATTTTACATCAATATTTTTTTCTATTTTTTCATTCTTAAAATTTTATTTAAAAATTTTATTTATTTTGTGATCTTAGATTTTAAAATTTCCAATTTCTGTTGTATTCTTAAATGTAATAATTTGAAAATTCTCGTTTTGCCGTATCCAAATGATTTTCCTTGCCGACCAATTGTTCACAAATTATTCATATATCTTCGGCAGATTGGTTGGCTTTCTTCATCAAGCTATTGGTTAAAATCTTGAGTTACTAACTCTAGATTCTAACTCTGAGTTACATGAATGTTAGCATGCCCAGAGTTAGTATATCCTCTGTAAATTGGTTGGTTTTCTTCATCATGGTATTCTACTAGCTACTAGTTAGA
>JAPMOR010069639.1:23080-80799 GCA_026543865.1 Argiope aurantia | reverse complement strand
TACTAGTTAGAATGGAATATCTTGAGTTAAAATTATTTGTATATTACTTCATGTTAACATGCCTAGAGTTAGTATATCCTCTACAGATTGTTTAGCTTTCTCCATCATTGTATTCTACTAGTTAGAATGAAATTTCTTGAGTTAAAATTATTTGTATATTACTTCATGTCAGTATGTCCATCTTCAAATCAGTAATAATAGGAATAAAAATAAAATAATAAAAGAAAACCTGCTTTTGCTACTTCTTCGAATTATGCAGTAAGCTTGGTATTCTTAATTTAAAGAGCCGCACCTAACTGCAACTGCGATGAACAATTATCCTCGGTGTCCTTGAAAATCTTCGAAGGCTGTGGATGCCTGAGGCTGGTATCTCAAGTGATACAGATATTAAAAGTCAAGGCCTCTATGAGAAATTCTATCAAGCATTATAAAATTGCTTTAGGATCTTTCTTTTGAAATCAGAAAGTACTTTTGTATTTAGCTTTTTGTGATAAGGTCATTTTTTTACTTTCTCTTATACGAACTACAGATAAAGTATTGTAATTGTGAAAAATTCAAATACGGAATTTTGACGAATCTCCACATTTTAGACCTCCCTGAGTTCGAAAACACATTTTTGGAAAGTGCGTGTCTGTGATAAAAATAATTCAAAAACGCTTTGAGTTAGCAGCTGAAATTTATACACGGCCTTTACGCCGAATTTGTAGATTTCTATCAACTTTTGAGCAAAATCCAATCAAATGAAGTAGTTAACGATAGCTACGAAGCAAAGAGAGCTAAATGGATAACATTTGGCACATAGATTTAATACCTATCGAATTTTGAGATAAATTGAACAAAGGGTCGATAGTTTGTTGGCCTGCACTTTTAAAAACATGTAAGAACTATAACTCATAAATGCAGTGACTTAATATATCAAATTTGGTATACGATTTTGTGACTGCAACTGTAGTTCTAAATCAAATTTTCATTCTGAATCAGTTTTTTAATTCAGTTATTGATTTAAGTATCTTCTTAGGAAATTATTTTCTATATTATTACGTATAATAAATTATGCCTTAACAATTACAAAATGTACTTATGATTAACACATCCATCTGTCCAGATATCATGTATATTGCATTTAAAAAAATGATGGAATTATATCTTATTAACCCCAAGAAGACAAATATCGACTCCCTTAGTACAGTTATTATGAGATAACTTAAAACTTCACGAAGAAAAAGTGATATTCTTCCTATTTTTTTTCTCTATAAAGGAACTAAATAATTATAATCGTTAAAAAATTGCAAGTCTTTGTATTCTTTTACAATAGTATTATTGTTTTTTTTTCTTTGGTAATCGCAGCGGTGGCCAGGTGATAAGGTCTTGGCTTCGGCACCGGAGGGTTTTAGGTTCAAGACACGATTCAGCCTATTAACCGCCTTGTAAGCTGGTCTGATGAAAGTTAAATCCGCAGGCGAAAAACGTCCTTTCGCTAGTGTGGTGTGGTGTGAAAATTTAAAGTGGGTGTGCCAGTTCAGGTGTCATCTTCATCATCTGCCTGCTGCCCAAAATTACGAAATTCGTCCCAAAATAGCCCTAGTGTTGCTTTAAAATAGGTCATTAATATAAGTAAACAAAACTTACTTTTTGGTAGACTAAATATTTTATATTTCCTAAAATCGCTAAATTGACAATTAACATTTTTCTTGAGGTAGTATAAGTAGTCTTTCTCCGTCTTTGGTATTGTATTCTCAAACAATTATATTACATTTCTCATTTCACTTCTCATTCCGTTTCCTTCTTTGTGCTAATCGTTATATTGAATGTTTTATTCTGCTGCCCTATTGTATTCCCAAAGCAATCTAGTTACAATCTAGATTGCTTTTAGAAAATTAAGAATCAGTAAACTCATAGTTCATCAAAACGGATAAAAAGTCTTATATTCTAATTGCTTGAAAAGAAAGGTTTATATTTATCCGCCAGAATCCTCGTTGCGAAAGAAAATTTTAGCGCTTCATATACTAATCTAAAACGTAAAATATTAAAACATTATATTTAATAAAATATTTTAATATAACAATACCATTTTATTTCACATATATTTTGTAAATATCACTTAGTTCATAAAATTGTCTATTTCAATTTTGCAAATATATATATATGTGTGTGTGTGTGTGTGTGTGTGTGTGTGTGTGTGTGTGTGTGTGTTCTAGTTGAAAGAATTTGCAAACATGATTCTAAGAAATTGGGATTCATCCAGAATTTCATCTTTAAAAATATTTTTTATTGAAATAAAAAAACTATGATCACAAATACACCTCCTAGTGAACAAAGGAAAAAGGCTAAGAGCTAGTTCACACAATTTAAGCACAGTTTTCTACAATGTTCACCACTTGACTAATCGAGAAAAACTACTTGAGTTAGAAAAATTAGTTGTGGTTTTATTCTATTCCATTTTTTTAAGTGAAATAATATAGAAATGTTGATTTGCATATGGCTCCAACTTAAATTAGCCAACATTTAGTTTAAATGGCTAGACATTTCTTGTCTGTTCGAAATTATCCTGGATTGCATTTATTATTCTGAATTGAAGATAAATATAATTTGGATTAAAATTATCGCACTTTAATGCCATAATTGAAAATATTTAACTTCTGAAAAAAAAATCGGCTGAACAATTTTTACAATATATAGAATAGACGGTGTAAATTTCATAATTTGCGTTTTATACGAAGAAAAATAGTTCATGTCCTTTGAGTGTTGATTTCCGCTATTTGTAATCTAATATTATCTTGTGGGAATCGGAAAAGTAGTGAAACCTTTCTGTATTAGCTGGAACCATCTTAGCTTGAAAATTGTTGTCCCGAATTCACACCTCCTGTTTTTTCCCCTAAACCTAGAACGCCTCTGGCTGAAATTCACAAAATGTGATCAATACGCTATAAAGGAAAAACATTATCATAGTTTCATTATCGTATAAATGCAGCTTAAGCTGGCAAATCTGGTATGCGGAACCGGTGAAATAACATTTTGTCCGATTATATGCGATTTTTACTGAATTCATCTAAGGTCAAAGAATTTTTCAGCCAAGGAAGCTGAAGAATGTTTCCAACATCCTTCTTCGGAAATATGAAAAAGGCCTTCCGGTACTTCAGAACAAACACCTTCATCCCTCTCTTTGAAGTCGAACAAAATGAAGCCAACAACTAAGCTCTGACCTTGCCGAGGTTTTTGTGCAGCAGTTCATTCTTCTGGCAAGTAAACAAGTCACTTCGCTGAAGATGCAACAGAGATTAAGAAGAAAAAAATAAAGCTTCTCCGCATCAAGGTTAATGATATACCTTTGGAACGAGGAATGCTGTTAGGATTCGTTTTTCCAAGCACGGACAGTCTGCTGCAGAAGGTTGGAAACCGTCTTTTATCACTTGAGCACCAAAATGAGCCATAAAAGACAATGTTTTGATTATCCTTGATTTATTGATTCAAGCCAAATAATAGGGATACTTAGGGTTGTTATTTCTGTTCTTAAAAAAAAAAATTAAAAAAACTGAAACAAAAGTTATTATTTCTATTCTTATAGAATACGAAACGAAGTTCTTTGTAGAAAAGTAAGAGTTTGTCTGTTGACAGATTATCGTTTCCAATGTTAGGAATAATAATCTTAATCTGTTATTTGACAGAAGAAAAAAAATGTAAATCCTTTTTTTAGGAGGCGGGTTTTTTTAACTTTGTTTCTCACAATGTTTATTCAAAGATTTTAATTTTTCTTTCAAGCATAAGGGATTGCCCATCGGCATTCTCGTATTTTCCCATATTTGAATATATCTTTTCTTCGAGCGGTTCGAAACAACTGTTTCTATGATTTATGTAACCAAATGTTTTAGCGAAGGTCATTAAAAATCCCATAGGACCAAGTGACTAGATTCAATGTAATTTAATCGTGGACATCCCGGAAGCCGGAAATGAGAGGGAATGCGAAAAATTCGGACTAAATGTAGTAAAAAGGGTCGAAAATTAGAATTGCCTACATTACTTTTAAATATTTAACACACTATAAATCTAGACACCAACCCTGAGTACGAAAAACACATTTCTGGAAAATGTCTGTATATCCATCCGTCTGTCTGTGACGAAGATAATTAATTCATTAACACTTTGGGCTGGACTGCTAAAATTTCGCATATAGTCTTTATGCCAAATGTGTAGATATTTATCGTTTTAAGCAAAATCTGTTCAGAGGAAGTCTGTCTGTCCGGCTATTCGAATATAAAATCGTTATTTTACGATTGAAATCAATATATATCATGATCAATATCTTTTCATATTTCTTCGGCAACTTTTCTTTAAATTATTCGCGACACATTTTGCAGAATCAAACTGACAGACAAAATGAATGGCGGAAATGCAAACTATCTCTGAGTGGAAGTTTAAAAAATAGCTCTAGAAAAATATCCTTTTCTTTAAATTTATGTCAATTAAAAGAAGAAGAATCTTCAAATCACAAGTGATTTAAGCTTCGTTATCAACTTAGATAATAGAACAAATTTAAATCTCTCCTGTTGAAAAGCTTATAAACAGTTGAAGACTGTTTTCTTAAACAATTAAAAATTTTGTGAAAGTGTGTGTGGGGGGGGGATACAGAGCACAGTAGTAATTTGAATGGATCTGTAAAAACTTGAAATCAAGTGGATGTACTAGACAGAATAAATCAGCAATAAAAAGTGTATTTTATTATGTATGAATCTCGTAAAACACACACACAGTATTACTACCTTCAAAATGTTATTTATTCATTAGACATTGAACAATTTGTTGGTAGACTGAATTTTTTTTTTATTGGTTGTGATTTTTTTTATTGCAGGTGTTAACCCTTTCTCATTAAAAATGGCATTTCCAACTTGATAAATGATGGCTTGAAATCCATAATTTTCGTGCTTTGATTTTTGAAATCAAAGGAAAGATCATTTACACTATCAGACGTTGCAGTTGTCCAATTAACTTTACATTATTTCTTTTATTGCTGCTGGTTTGAACAATGTTGACAAGAAGGAAATAAGTTGATTTTAAAACTCATCCACTTCTTTGGCCAGTCTTTCAGAGAAGAAAATACATGTTCGTAATGTGAAAAAGATTTGATTTGAGGACAACCCATTTTTTTCCATTCGGTGCTGACACTTGAACCTCTCATTACATTATACAACTGAAGATGACCTAAGGTAAAGATGATTTAAGGAAGTCATTAAAAAATCGTGTAAGGGTCATATTTTAGAGAACTCTCTTCGTATCTAGAGGGCAAAAAAATGAAGGAAGCAAAGAGTTTTCATTGAATCGAGAGGAAAGAAGAAAGCCATCAATAATACTTGTTTTGTGGTCTGAAAGATGTTTTGCATAACATCTTGGATTGCTCTTTACGTTTTGCTACAACTTGGACACAAACTAGCGCCTTTGGCGGCTAATTTGTTCGCCAAGATTATCGCATTCTTATCCGTATCCTGCATCCCGTATTTTATCCTGCATCCCGTATTCAATATTAATACGGGATGCATTTCTTTTAAAAGCATTTCACCTTGTAATTTGATACGACTTAAATACATGAATTCAATTAAAGTAGATTTTATACAGGGTGTTTCCGAATACGACCGGCAAATTCAAAGGGGGGATAGTAGACATCAAAAGGATAAAGAATCATCAGACAACATGGAGTCCCAAACAACTTTTAGTAGGTGAAAATCGCAAAAATAGAGGGAAACGGAGAACTGTTGGAAACTGTAAAAACATTAATCAAAATAACAAATGCTGTTTCAACTATGAATTTTTTTTTTTAAGTGAAAGCACATTCTTTAAAATTTCTTTTTATGCTGGTAACTTGCGAATTTGATAATCTAGGGGTTCGCAAATGAATGAAAACGAAAAAGTACTTTAGAACCCATATTTGCAAAAATATTAAAACCTGAAGAAAAATAAAAGCTTGAAAATGTAAGGAATTTTATATTCTGTAATTTAATGTAAGCGTACAGTGTGAGAACAGGAGAGTTTAATAAAAAAATTGTACGAAAATTAAATTTATATAATTTAAAAGGTAATTTTTTTTTAGTCTTAATATAATACAAAAAGCATTTTTACAAGATGATCGTTTTAAAAGATGTGAGTTTCCGTAGGCAAGTCATAACGATTACGGCTAGGCTTAAACTTAATATACGGGCGTCAAAACTTAAAAAAAATTGGAGCGATTTCTTGCCAAAAATAAATCATTTTTATTGTAACTGTAAAAGCTATTGGTTGACATTTCTGGTATATATCCAGAATTGCAGACTCTTAGAGAGTTTTTGAAGATTGACACAGTTTTGACGTGCTTGGTGAGAAACTGTACATTAATTTTAAGTCTTGCCACGATTACTGATCCTTTAATGGTTAAGCCTATTTTTACATTTGATTGAACGTTTTTCTATGAAGCCTGCTTCTTGATTTCTTTTATATCTTCTTTAATCTGACTGAATGCCTCTTTAGTGACATAACAAATTATCTCGGTAAAATCCTAGATGGGCCCACCTCTTGGCGATTTTTTTTGAAATCTCGCCAAGTTGGCTACTTGCTAAGAGAAGACCGTCTTACAGGTTATCACAGCAACCCCAGAATCAATCCGCGCTCTAGCACGTTATTCACAACAAATTTGACAGCACAACAACTTCTCCAAAGAGATTAGAAACATAAATGTCAGAAACAATCACCTTTTTTACGTCTTTTCCAACGAAATCCAACTATCGCGTATGAATACATATTAATTAACCAATGAGATTCAAAAAAGGCGCTAAAGGCCGTTAATCCTATGAGATTCCAGACAGTTCTCCATATCCGTCTAGGTTGTCACATTGGCGACGTTATCTCCACTCGTTTGGCGAGAATTGAAAAAGGCGCCAAGAGGTGGGCTGTGCTAGGATCCACCCATTATCTCTATAACACATCCAATAATATTTTGCAGCTTCATTAACTAGCTAAGCGAAGCGTTTGATTCAGTACAGCTGCAAAAATATTTAATAAATGAAGCAGTCTGAAATTCGTATGATGTTTTGTTTATATTTGACTGTTGCCATTCGATAATTAGTAATAAGCTCGATTTCTGTCCCACGTACACTAGCATTTTATATATGAGCCGTTTATTTTGAAAAAAAAAAAAATGGAGATAATGGTAAACAATTAAAAGTAAAAAAAAAAAAATTAAATTAGATTCTAGTATTTAGGAGATGGAAGTTTTAGCTCTTAACAGTATTAAAAATCTGTTTATTTTGAAAGTGGAGCAAGTCCATCTTAGATTGAAATTATTTTTGACCGAATATATTACGGCAAAATTTAGCACGGGTTGCTGTATGGTAAAGTAAATGTGGCCGTATGACATCACGTCTAAAATCTAGAGTGTTTCTATCTATCTATCTTTGTTAATGAAAATCGTTGGTTGTACAGTATTTCATAAATAATAAAAAGTATATCTTAATTTTGTGTTTCAATAATAACATGTTTACTTCCAACACCGATTGTTCAGTTCAGTGACAATAAAATAAATATTATTGATCAAAAGTTTTTTTTTTTTTTTTTTTTTTTTTTTTTTTTTGTCAGGACATTCAATTTTACCGAACGATTTTGATTTTGGAGTGGTAGAACTGGCAATCTGAAAATTTTTATCCTCATTTTTATTAACACGGAAGCATTTTAAGGCTTTTATTCTCTCCGTAAATTGCTTGATATAAAAATGTTTGGCACAGATTGCAACAGTTGATGCTACAAACCAGCAAATTCTTCATCCAATAATTTCCCCCTTTTATTAAAGGGAAATACATATTAGAAGACGACACATGAAAAAATTATTGCTTACAATGAATATCTTAATAATCCAGCAAATATGACAATAAGTAACCAGAAGCTGTGGTCTTCTCAAAACTTTCTCGCATACTCTTCTAATAAACTTGTCATGCCAAGGAACGTCTTACATTCCACTGTCAGATGACAAGGCGATGCTTGAGGTGGCACCCCCTCTTCAAGCATCCAAGCCATGCCAGCGGGAGGACTTTTGGTCCCGACGGATTTTGCATGCAACAGGCCCGGTTACATTGTGGTTCTTCGGTGGAATCAGATCTCGAGCCTAAAACACTCCGGTTCCGAGATCTTACTACGAACCACCTCGCCATCCCCATCCCCGTTAGCTTAAAGTGTTTTTGTACTATCTTGTTCATAGACAAATAAATACAATTCCAAAAAGCTATTTTTCGTAAACGGGAACTGAAACGTCAAAATGCGTATAAATCTCGTGTTCGAATTATTATTTTTTCTTTTAATGATTATTATTCTTTCTCTTAGTATACTTCGAATACAAAAGAATAAAAATTCTGTTTTTCCAAAAATAAATAACAATTAACTTGGAAATCATAGGATAATGTACATACAAACGTATCATAATTTAACGTAAATCTTTGGCAACTGTCATATGGATGAAATCGGACACCGTGGAGTGAATGGAAAACACTAAAAACACTTCGCGCTTATATTCTTAATGATGACACGAGAAACGAAAATAATCTCACAATCTTAAGCGGCTTTCCTACGACCTGTCTAGACGGCAGATGAGGCACGCGTTCCCCCCTTGTCCCCTCTTGTGGTTTTCTGGGATGCTTTGATGTTTGTCCAGTTTACCGACAATTTGTCGGTAAACTTTTGACAGGCATCAAAGCATCCCAGAAAACCGCAAGAGGGGCTCAAGGGGAGAACGCGCGGCCGGTCGTAGGAACGCCGCTTTAGAAGGTTGTCGCAGGATATAGATGCATGGTCTCTCTTCAATGGAAGAGGAATTTATATACGATGAACTTGAAGCGCATCAAGTAATTTAATATACACTTAGGGGATATTTGGTGGTCGAACCTGAAAACCCCTAACCTCAAAACTGTAGCTCTCTACTAAAATGCCACTGCAGCTCTGTACCAATGTTAAGATCGTATTATACCACGTGATTCGATATTTCAATGGAATCTTTTCATGTAACGTCATAATCACATGACAAATTGAATTGTCATCTTTTTTAATTGTACGTTTTCTTTTGTCGTACTGCGACATTATATCCTTTTTCATAATGCAAAGTTCACAACTGATTCAAAAATTTGTGTATTATCACGTGACCGTTAATTGATTGCAACTTGTATAAAAAAATATTGCAGTAGATTCACCAACCGATTTCAATCCGTAATTCGGAATTAATTGGCCACGCATGCGAAGGTCGGCAGACAGTGGGCAAGCAGTGGCAGGGTGCAGAAAGCCGGGTGGAGGGCAGCACCGAAATCGGTCAGCCTCCTCCCACTGACCCTTGCCAATGACTTCGAGTGTCGCTTTCCACACAGCTCAAAAGGCACATAAAGATATTAGCTTTCAACGATTTTAAGAAATCATTATTATTAGATTGCGAGGTATAATTCTGAAGACATTTTTTAATGTCTTGGGATTTAATTTATACATAGGTCAAATGATCACGATGAAAACTGTTAGAATCAGGCGTTTGATTACTTTTCTCGTATTACTATGATAATTATGCTTGCAAAAAGCTGTTGCGGCACCGGAAATAAATGGATATGTTTCAATTGCATTTCATTACAACATGATTCCTGGAATAAACTAGTGAAACTCATGACAGAAGCAATCATCATTTTCTTTTTAGATATTTACTGAAATAAAATCTGTGATGATAGTTTACACAGTAAAATAACTTTTTTTATTACTGAGGTGTCATATTTTTGCACATTTTCTGCTAATTGCACTGTGAATTTAAATCCTATAAATAATATAAATTGATTCATCTCAACATGTCGCATGTTATGATGGATGTGCAAAATATACTCGCGTGAAATTAACAAATATTTTTAATATTCAGTTGAGGTGGGTTTACACTCGGCTAGTTATTAGATAGCTAGTAAAATAACGCATGCGCGGAAAGGGACTGATTTATGTTCGCCACAATTTCATAAGACAGATTCCATGCTTGACTATAAATTGCCGTTTTGACATCCCTGAATTTTTCTTTTTCATGCGCATCGTATTAAAATGATGGATATTAACATAAAGAAACATGGTAAAATAAAAATAAGGTCAAGATATCTAAATTTGGAAAACCATAAAAAAAATGGCAAATAAAATTTAAAAAAAAACACGAATCAGAAAGAACAAAGAGCAAAAAATGTCGGGATCAGTCTATGATAAGTGACCAATTTTTTCACGACAAAAAAAAAAAAAACCGTTAAATTCTACAAACACATGTACAGTCAATAAGAAAAAAAAATGCAATACAGCGGCATAATTTTGTCCCTTCGGGATAAGTACTTGCCATGGACCGAACAGCATTTTTCAGCCTTTCTATGCATTGCCTACTGGCCTTCTTATAACCGGTCTAGTGTAAACCCATCTTAAACGTAAGCAGAATCCTGTTCCTTGACGTGGCCAATACTTTTGTGATAAATTCGGATTAGAATTCCAAGTTTAGAAATTTATGGCATTGATGATGAAGGAAACATATTTGAATTTGAATATGTGTTAATAAACGTAAAAGACTAATTGGCAACTGCAAATCTTTAACAGGGAATTTAAATTATAAAATTTTGTTTGGAAATTTATGATTATGCTTCAAATGGTAGCAAATTGAATCAAGATAAATTGAAACTATATTCCAAGATATAGTTTATAGATATAGTTTTATAGATATAGTAAGATATAACATGATCTTACGTAAATAAGTTTAAGTAAAATCTTATGGTATTGCTTTTATCTAAATAAATGAAAATATTTTTCGTACATCAAGAAAGATGGATTATTTCTCAACGAAAAATATGATATCTTCTTAAAATATGTCCCAATAAATCTCTTGGAAGAAAAATAGGTACATGTCAGTATTTTCTTCTTCTAGGTGAGCCGAGGACTAACACCTCAAGCGAGCATTGGCATCCCAAGGCGCTTACCCTCTCCATGGGGAGGTAAGCTGGCCTCCTTCCGTGGTCGACCGCGAACTACCACGGAACCTCCCATACCCACTGATGAGGAGACCTTTGCTGCCAATATAACCGTTGCCAAAGAAGATGATGAAAAGTAAGTCTATTTCATTTCGTAGCGCTCAATTTCTTCTTAAGAAATTTAGCAACAATTTATTGCTGCAAATCTGACATTCCCATATTTAGCAACAATTATTTCGTAATTTACAGATCTTACCGTCTGTGTCTGATATTTCTATTTAACCTAGTAAATATTATATAAATATGGTAAAAATGGAACTTGCTGTTAGGGCCTTATGCCTCCGATTGATTCAGAATCCAGACATGGGTTCATTTTGATTTGCAATCCGAATTTTTGTATTAATTCTCCCCTTTCCCAATTTTTATTATTTTTCTTTTCATTTACACATCATATTTAACTGAAATAACAAACTATAACGGAAAAATTTATCTATTACATCTGGAAGTCAGGGTTTCATCATTTTCAATTTCATAAAAGACATTCAGTCAATAATATTAATTTACTTATTAGACAGTCTTATTAAAGGACATAGCATACTTTAATGTTTATTTTATTAGACTATATAACCAGTCAAAGAAAAAACTTTGGCATGGACCCTCAATTTTATTATTGGACATATTTGCCTTATTTTCGGGAAAGTTTAAATGACATTGCAGAAAATCAAGTTTGGTCGCACCATCTCTTTTTAATGTAAAAAGTCTGTAATGTATTTCTTTTATTCTGCAGCCAGCGTTCTCTATTTCTTGAATCGTTCTTATAAGAATCCTTATTCCTAACAATTCTTTTTCTGGAAAAGATGAACTCGGTTTGTACATTATCAATCTTTATCCATGAAAATAATATAAAGAATATACGATAAGATTTAGAATTGAATCAAATAAACTTGCAATGCCAAAGAGACCAAATTACCTTAAAATACCAGTTACACTTAGTAAACAGGAAGACTACCAATTTCAATTGTGCATGACATTCATATTTTACTCATTTCCACTTGTTATTTAGAAAACGAAGTACTGATGTTTTCACGGTGTATTTGTCAAATATCTAAATTACATTTTTGATGGAATTTCTGTGCTTTAGGGTGAATTATTTATAGTTATATTATTTATAATACCACATTTCCGCATTTTTAAAATCCATCGTATTATTTCAAAACTTTATAAAATAGTAACCAGATTTTATGTACCTTTTAGAATTGCACTATACTAAAATCTTTTTTAATAGATGTAATTTCAAATTTTAGTTTTGGCACAAAGAGGTGTTTCTTTTTCTCCTATACCTCATATCAGTGAAATTAATAAAATATTTCAAAAATTCAGCTTCAAAAAGCATAATTATTTCTCTGCGATTTTCTTACAGACGTCGCGCAGAGGAGGCGTCCGAAAGCCCGCTGTCGGTGGTGTGGCCCCAGCGTTCCCGGCCCGTCGCCAAGCGCTTCCGCATCCCAACGCCCACCACCCCAGAGCCACAGGTGCTGCTGAAGCTGCTGCAGCCCAAGCCGACGCGCCCTGCCATCTACAGCCTGGATGGCTTTGTGCCCAAACCCTCCATCCGGCGTCCCGTCTCCACGGAGCCACCCCTCAATTTCAAAAAAACCGACCTCCAACTTCTGTCCAGCGTCCCTCGCAGGAGAAAGGTAAGACTCTTTGCAAAGTTTCAACTACACCAGAACGCCTTATTTCTGGAAACCTGAACATGAACTCTGATAGTTTCGATCTTGTTCTGAAACCCCGTTCCTATGCACATTTTACCCACTTTCCCCTCTCTTGTGGTTCTCCTGATTATTTTATTTGATGTCTATTCATTTAACCGACAATTTGCGGGAAACTTCTGACCGACGTCCACAGGCGGAGGTGGTCCTGCAATGAATCAGTAGGCAGATTTACGACCATACCTGTAAAGGCAACAGGCCGTTCCGAACGAGGCTTAAGATGAACTCGTTTTGCAAGTGTTTGCATATTTTGTGAGCTCAGAAATTAAATAAGATAATTTTTAAAAAATTGAATAATAAATTTTGGCGCAATGTTTTATAATTTGAAAAAAAATAATTACTAATCTAACAAATGAAAGCTAGAATATTTGCAGAATAATTATAAATATAACATTCACTTTGATTTCTTTACAGGGTTGGGTAATACTATACCAACCCGATACTTTGTAACAGGTGCGCAAAAGTACCAGGTACATAAAAATGGTACAGAATATGAATATCAGGTACTCGATATTAGTTTTTCGATTCGATTGATACTGATTGGTAATCTCCTCGACTTCATTCGTTTTCAGTCGGGTGATACTATATTTCATTCTGATACAAAATATTAGATCGATATATCCAAGATCACTATCTTGCTTTGGTGATACAATGAGCATGCGTAATGTTTTTTTTTAACTATACATATTTCATTCCCAGCCATTAGTACCACCTCCTTAAATATCGGTACACAGACCGCTGAAGAATCACCTCCTTCTCCTATACCAATAGCTTATAACCAAGCATTTTCATTCCTCTTCTCACCCACCTGTCAATCACTGTCAAAATCAAGACTACCGACAGATCGTCATCAATATCTGTTACAAAGAGGCGAAATTCCAACTTGGAATCCTATACGAATCTCGGCACAAATGTTCGAGAACCAGTTTCCTTTCAACAAACAAACAAACAAAATCAACCATTGGGTTCTATAAGTTAAAAAGTGTCATGTATAATCAAGTATCAGTATCAACATGATACAGCAAATGTAGATATCAGCCCAGCCCTACTTCTTTCTTGTTTTAATCTATTTATTGCCAAAAAGTTTTACTGGCAACGAAGGGAGGTTGAATCTCTTTGTGGGATTGGATTGGATCCAAGATGTTTGAAAAATACTTCCTGAGCTGCAATTTGCACCTTTCTTCAACTGATTCAAGGTCAGTAGATAGCATGTATAGTAAAAAATTTCTCTCCGGCTTAGGAGAGAAAATTTGAAACAAACAATGACAGATTTCCAATTAGGCAGTTTAAGCAGCTGTTGAAGGCCACTGAGCTGAAAAGCAAGCGATTCCTTTAAAAAACTGCCATTAACCAATTTACCAAATAAATAAATTTGAAAAAATTTTAATTCTATGAGTTATAATATTTTCATAATAATATTTTGCCAAGTGTAAATGTTCAGTTCCTATCTATATCATTACGTTAACTTAATTATTGCTAAATCTATAAACGCCTAACTCTTTATGAACGTAATTGTGTACACCTTGGATGCAGTACACCCTTAAGTCTTAGTAAATAAATAAAAAACCATTTTCAAAAGTTACTAAATAAAAAATAAAAAAATTGATACTAGTCGGCTGTAACGTCGTTCAAAAAGCGCCAACAAATCATTTCGCCAATTTGGCGATTTCAATCGTCGAATTATATCATACATTCAAAATTTTTCATAATAAATAATAATGTACTTGAGTATATTTTTATAATTCGGTGAAATTTTTTCTTGATGCTTTTTGGTCGACGTTAAAACCGAATTGTACCAAATTAATCTAAATAAATAATAAATATGTTTATTACATCAAAAATGCATTGAAGTATGAATTAAATCGACACGTTTATTACAGTTAAGGTAGTAATTAAGAGAGGTTTTATAATACAGACTGTCTATGACCGCTAATACCCAAATTCACTGTTGGGAATAAAAGAAGGGAGTCTTGTTTATTCTATATTTTCATTCCAAGCTTAGCTTTTAGATTGCGAGGGGGGGGGGATTTAATCTCAAATTCCAGTTTTAAAGTGAAGAATTTTGATAGAGAAATAGAAAAATCGCCTCTCTTCTTCCTAACAATTGAAAGAGAAGTGCTTTTCGGCTGTTTAGGTGCACATGTAGTCTTCTAGCCTCTGATTACAAATAAAACGTAACCATAACAACTGAAGTTAATATCTACTATATGAAAGACAATGAGCAGCAGCAGCATCAATGAAAAAGATATTTCTCAGTTCTAAATAGCTCGGCAGAATTTTAGTATATTGATTCAAAAAAATTCAATTTGTTTCGTTTTAAATGCAGAAATTTAATATATAGAATTTTGGTTTTTCTACAAACAAAATTCTGTGCCACTTCAGCAATTACTTCTAAATATATTGTTACAAACCTGCAATTCGGCTTCCCAGCATAGTTTGTTCCATCAACAGAAAGGAAGTTTTACAGTCATCTGAATGGGCCGGAGTCCAGGTGGCGCGTCGGGAGTACCAGAGCTTGGCGACGAATTTGGCGACTTTGGCGCCAAAATAGATTATACCTGAAACATCGAAAATTTTCCCAATCCGTCCAGTAGGAACCGAGATACGCCTCGAACTTTCCTGATTGGTTGAGAGGCTTCTAGCCCCGCCTCCCGAGACCTATAAAAGGAAGCAGCCGCAGCTGCCAGAGCAAGGTAGACGACAGGGGAGTTCGAGAGCAGCGAAGTCAGTAGTCCAAGTCAGTCAGTAGGAGTCGAGAGTCGGAGAAGTCCGAAGACGGAGCGGAGGAGTCGTAAGCGACAGAGCGGAGTAGGCGGAAACGACGGTGAGGAGCGACGGAGTCAAGCTCGTGCTGAACTGAGCTGTGCGCTACTGTCTGCAGTAGATTCTGGTTGTATGCTGCTGTTGGATGCTACACGTCTCGGCTGAAGATAGTCGTCTCTGTGCTGTATATAGCTGTCGCTTTTGTGCTGTCCTGTATGTCTTCGTGTAAATAAACGTCGTTGTTTCTTTTTCTACTGCCGCCTGCTGATTGAGCGTTTTTTACACCATACCACTTCCACTATCCAAACGAACCCCGGCAAAAAATCGAACCCCGTAAAATCGAAATATTTTACTGCGGAATTAGAAGCAATAATTTAAGACTTGCAAATTAATTCGGAACATTTCATCTAAACCTTACAAACAAACGTATTAAAATTTCCAGAGAGTTGTTTCTTATTGTATAATATAAAAAATACTTCGTCATCTTTTTTATTTATATATTCATTTGGGATTACAACAAAATTTTTCACAGTATACTTTTAAGTGCCGAAATGGAATAATGTGAGAAAAATTTTAGAGAATCACCTGACCTGTATAAAATAGTAAATAAATAATAGGTTTTGTTGAGTGTATGAGCGGTTCCAAAATAAACAAAGCAATATAACTAAATTATCACAGAACGTTGTGTGAAATTTTCACTATTTTGTTGGTTAAAAAATTTATATGTTCATTAAACCAAGAAAAGGTAATTTAATTCATTGATGAGTACCGAATTGAATGATCGGTAAACATTAATGAATTAATATTGAATTCATCCATTCTACATTCCACAGGCTGACAGATGTCGAACATCGGATGACAGCGTAAGATAAGGCAAATTTAGATGCTTTATGGCATGCGAACATGCATCACTTGAACTGACTATTTCAAAGATTTTGTTGAAATATCAGTAGCATATTTTAACTCAAGGTCGTTTTAGCCATTATATTTGGTCAATTTTATTTAATAATCAGTCGTTAATTGGTAACAGTTCCTGTCAACGTTTTCAAAGGTCCAAAATTACTCATAATATCTCTCTTAGCACAGAACCTTATAGAGGTGTTTAATTTTAGTTTTATCATATTTACAACCCATTTAGAAATAGCATAATGACTGTTTTGGTATCAAACTCGTAATTTTGACGAGATCTGAACCTATACATTTCTCAAAACTTCTGCGCCAGATGAGAGGGAGGATGTTTCATCTTGATGGATTTAATGTGCTTCTGTCTCACTTAGTGTGGGTAGTTGGATTTGGAATCTGGAATCCTCCGACACCAGAAATCTGCAGTGAAATCCTCTACTGGAATTCAACAACATCACCTAAAGCGCAGATAGCGATGAAATTCGAAGCCGGGTTTGCCAAATGGTTTACCGTCTATCGGTTGGTTCTTTCAGAAGCAGAACTAAAAAACAATGACTTAAATAAAAGAAATTCCATAACAGAAGAACATAACGCCTTAATGTAACGAAGAAATTTAGAATAGCCTTTTTATGCTAAAAATTTAATACATTTAATGATTTTTTTATGATTACAATTAATGTATAAAACCCCTGGAATCAATTAACTGGAATTGCGATTTTCTTAAATCTAATTATTTTCTGTATAAATATTCTTTGAAAAGAAAATTCCGTGAAGAAACTAAAACATTTGTCAGAACGCTATGTTTGCCGAGCTGTGAAACCGATCGCTGAACCCAAACAAACGATACTGCCATTGATGGTTAACTGAAAGGGAACAATCAAGATAGCAAAGTCACCACACCCAAACTAAAAAGGAACCGTATTATCGTCATTACCATAGATGGACTACTCAAAGAGATACAAACAACATGAACCAAACCAAAACAATCCCATGTTAATGATGAAAGGGGAAAAAAAAAACATCGAAAACAATAGCCGTTAAAAATCAAATGCTGTTGTGAAGTGAAATTAATTTCATTTTTCGCACTCATAAATCTGTTTGTCCCTCTTTTCTTTTTCCTTGTCCGCGAGATTGTTTAATGGTTTCAATACCGTTCATTTCTTAAAGAGATGCTCAGATCCCTAATTGGATTAGAAATGGATCTTTTAGCGCGCCGAGAAGAAGATAAATTTGCGACAATTAATCACACAATAACAGATGAAAATGGGATGCTCAACGAAATCAAACTGAAGAAATACTGTGACCTATATTACTGAGCCTCAGAATCGTCTGCTCAGAAAAGCCGGAAGAGGAAAAGCAAACGATTCACAGAGGGAGGTCCTCCGCTCCCAATTGAGAGCGCAAGGAAGACGCAGAAGACCACACCTTGCGTCTTCGGAAGGTCGATTGGTAGCTTTACCACAACATTTTATCAAGATTTTTTACTTTCTTTATACATTGGATTTATTTATTACAATTATTGAAGCGTCAATCAGATTTTTTAAAAACCTTATCAGTAAATTTCAAACGAATAATTACAAATGTTTCTATTCTAAGAAATTTCTTATGCTGAATGATTGGAATTAAAGTGTCGTTATCTAGTGCATATTAGAAAGGAATATATATACAGTGTGTGTATGTAATGATATTTTTATATCTGATTTAAATCCTAATTAATTTCCTAAATTTTATTTTAATTTAACCCATATTAACTTAATTCTAAAATGGCCTCTTTATTTTCTGATCCAATTTTTCCTTTTTCCACCTTTTTATTTATTTAATTAATCCTACGAAAAAATATGTGTTTTACATTAATATATATATATGATATGGTGAGAAAATCTCGGTATTAATTTAATTTTTATTGGATTATAAATCAATGATGCATACATGTTATGTTGTATGCGAATTATAAGCAGCAACGGATGCTAATCATCAATATAAATATCATTTCAAAAATTTTATTTAAATAAAATAAGTTAAAATTTAATTTGTAAAAAAATTGTCGGTTATTTAATTTTTAAAACTTTGTTGCGTCATTTGTTTTTCCATGTGCCAAAATGCATGTAGGGTATATTTAAAATGATTCTATAAAGACTGACCACTTTTTTCTTTATAGTTATTCTTAACAGGATACTTCAATCTAATCTGTACACAATACTGTAAAATTGTGATTAAAAGTATCTGGAAATGGATCATTTAAAATATACTCTAGGAAGAAGACGTTTGTCAAGTTTTTGGAAAGAATGATGCAAACTCTATTTTGCATCTGTCAACTTTTCCATTTACTCTCATCTTTCTCAAATAAATTATCTTTTCATGCAAAGAACAATTCTCTTCATTTTTTTCTATAGAAAAGAATGAAATAATAAGTGAATAACAAGTGTTCAATTTTGCTTTAATAAATGACTCGTGTTCCATCAATATTTGGATTGTATGAAAACGAAAGCTTTTACCAGCATTAAGATTTAAAGAATGTAACGAAATTAGCCGAATAATAACCAAAATCCAGGGAATAATAACCAGACAATTAAAGAAGTCAGGACTTTGATTGGTGGAATTGATATTTAACAATCTGTGACAAGCTGTGCAAAAGTTTATATCATTTAAATTCCGTCAGACCATTTTGAAAAATGATTTTTACCCTGAATTGTTTAAATTAATGCCTTATCCTTTTTTTTTCTATCCTAAGTTGTACAATAAATTCCAAGATTAAACAAACGTGATGTAGATTATTGTATCGTTTGAATATAAAATGATTCTATTTCACAGGAAAACATTCCTTTCTTTAAAATTCTATAAAATGTTTAAAATACTTAATTAATCTAAATAGCTTTAAAAAAGATTTAAATTAGCGGCTAGAGCAATATGATAATAAAAAGAAGGTTTGTTCTTTCCCTTTCCCTCATTAGAGCACACTCATAAAGAATAAGACATCTTTTAAATTAATGATTTCTATGCTTTGTAATTTTTACCTCATCTTCTCCTGGTAATGAATGTGCATGAAATCATTAACACGTCGAAGGGTAAACAATTTTTTTTAACACTTTAACACGAAAACAATAAATGGATATGATATAAGCAATACAATTCATGCATATTTCTATTATTTTATACCTAAAATAAATTTCTTAATCATAGCTTTGCCCTTTAATAATAAAAAAAAGCTGATATTCTTTTTGTTTGTTTTGAAAGAAAGTTTATTTTAGTTGATATCATCGCGAAAGGTTGAAAAAGGGGAGTGCCAGCTCAAGTGTCGTTCTCATTATCTAACCGGGGTTCAAAAATATGAGATCCGTCTCAGAATAACCTTAGGGTTGCTTTAAAATGAAACATTAACACAACCAAACTAAATTTACAGATTCGTCTATAAACATTTGGTACTTGCTTCGTTGTTGGTTCTAATCACCTTCACTTAATGTCCACTTCTTTATGTTACAGGTGCACCGCTATAGTAAAGAGGATGAGGACGATGACGAAGACGATTTGCAGTACGTAGAGGGACGCAGGGGGCGCCGGCGAAAGAAGCCCGTTTCCCGATACACGGCTTTCGCTCGGAAGGGAATACCGGGAGAGGACTTCCCCGTCTTTACCTACATCCCTCACACGGACTTCGACTGCGGACCTCAGCCGGGACTCTACGCCGACCCCTATACCGATTGCCAGGTGAATTTCCAATTTTTGTCTTGTTGAGAGATTCCTCGTTGTGAAATTACATGACACCGCTTATTGAAACATATGAAGCTCAATTTGATTTATGGATTTTTGACTCGGATTATGAATGATGCATTCAAATAATTATAACTAATATATCTGGCTTGATATTGTGGGAAACACCCGCGATAATTGAAATTCTTCTACATTTTAAAATATTAAATAAATGAAAAATAATAATGTACAAAGTATTCAAATTTTTTATCAGTGTTTTATGTGTGCACAAGTAGCAGTCCTGATAACATCGAGATGATAACCAAAGTTCTTCCACATTTCTGCCAATGTATTGGTATATCGATGCTTCTTCCGATATCTATATCCTTTATCAACGATCTCTGTCAGATTAAAGAAAGGATATCAGCGGCCGCGAATTTCATAGATATCAACAGCTTGGCAGAATTGTGGGAAAAATTTAGTTTTCGCTTGGATATTATCAGTATTGCTACTTGTTCACACATAGAACACTAATATTGGTAGTGATGAAACTTGGATACCTTGTGAGTATTTTGAAACTTGTTTTATTATATTTCCTCATATTTCATAATTCTTTTTTATTAAAATTTCAAATTTGTTAATCTTTTTTGAAACACTTAAAGTTTCAAAGGTTCAAATACATATGTTCAGAGAACAACTAAATTGCTCATTTCATTTATTCTAATTTTCCTGTATTGATGACAGATGTGAAATAATGTATTGATAAGAAAACATTTATTTTTAATTTGAAAATTTGAAATTGTCACTTCCAAGATTCGGAGGGAATTCAGCAAAAGGTTTATGCATGTCTTCGTAATACGACACAGCACAACTTCAGTAAATAATTACATTCGTTTCAATTCACAGTTTGCGAAGGTGTTCCCAGGAATAAACGCCTTCTTACCTTCCATAGATAATAGAAATTTGTTTTTAATGTCTCCTGTTGCAGAAAATTTTTTGGCTAGTCTAAAATTTTAGTATGAATTTAAAAAATGATGGAAAGCTAGTTAGAAATATTGAACTATTAATTTTTTTTCGTAAAAATTTTTCAAAAATCGCATCCTTCCGTTTATTTTAAACTCAAAATGTCTTGATTGTTCATTCTAGGTTGGATGAATCGTTATAAACGAAAGAATGGAAGAAAAATATTCGAAAATATTTATTTTGAAGAAATTTTTAAATACAATTAATACTTGCTTAGTTGTAGTTTTTATGGAAATATCTACCTAAAACAAGTCAGAAATTTTATTATGTTTTACTGACAAGTAAATAAACTATTTAAAACCATTTACAAAAAAAAAAAAAAAATTAAATTAGGCCGAAAGGCATCACATTTCATTGTAAGATAATTTACAACTTCCTATACTCTCACCGAGGGGGGGACACAGATATGGGGCTGAGACGTTTCCGGTATTGTGGTTAGTTCTCACCGCTACCGTGAAAATTGGTTTGAGTTAGTTGTTCTCTATCGATGGCAGGACATGTCTAATAAAGGAGGAGTTGTACCATGGCTGATGATGGCACCTAGGACTCAACCTTGATTGCCACCAATGCTCTCTCGGTAGTCTGGTCATTCAGATTTTTCTTTGGCCTTAGTGACGGATTGGAGTAGATCTTTTATGGTTTTAACTCCCAACTCCCTGTAGCTACAATGCAAACGTCAGCACCAGCATTGCCATAAGACCTTAATTCCGGGTTTACACTCGGCTAGTTATAAGACGGACAGTAGGCATCGCATGCGCAGAAGGGGACTGATTTATATATGCCACAATTCAGATAGATTCAGGCATTCCATGCTTGGCTATAAATTGTCATTTTGGCGTCCCTGGTTTTTTCTTTTTTCAGTGCGCATTGAATTAAAATTATGGATATTTACACAAAAAAACATGGTAAAATAGAAAAAGGTCAACATAGCAAAATTTGGAAAACTATAAAAAAAATGACAAATAAAATGAAACACACACACAACTTCGCATTAGAAAGAACAAAGAGCAAAGAATGTCGGAATTAATCTATGACAAATGATCATTTTTTTCAGGCCAAAAAAAAAAAAAATCGCCCAATTCTATAAACGCATGCGCAGTAAGAAAAAAAAATACAATACAGAGACAAGTTGTCCCGTCAAGACAATTACTTGCCATGGACCGAAAAACATTTTTTTAGTCTTTTTACGCATGCGCTGGCTACTAGCCGTCTTTTAACTGGTCGAGTGTAAGCCCGGCATTATTCTAAAATTGTCAGATTCAGGAAGATCTTGAACTTAAAAATCGTCCAAATTTTAAGAGTGATGTGTTTTTTTTTTTTTTTTCTTCTTCTTCTTCTAACTGCAATATGCCTTTACTAAATATAAAAAGGTAAAAATAGATTGGGCCATGGAATATTTTTCCTGCCTAAATGGAAATTGATTATAAACAATTCAATAAGTAATATTTAAATAAATTTCAAATCATGATTCGAATGAATTCCTACTTGACTTCTTTCCTCTCACAGGTGTGGCACATGTGTCCGGGCGGCAATCTGTCTCCTCGCCACAGCTTCCTCTGCCCCAACGGTACCATCTTCAACCAGAAAAAAAGAATCTGCGACTGGTGGTATAACGTGGACTGTAGAAAACACACCAGAAAAATCAGACCAAATGATTGATTTCCTTTGAAAACACATTAACCACAGACACAAGGGAAAAAGTCATTTCGAGATTTCGATTGGCAAAAACAACCTCAGTCCTTGGATTATTAATAGAGGTTTTCGATTGTGCGTAACAGAACAAACATTTCACAAATTGTGGAGATATATCTATTCTTTTTCCTCATAGCATGAAATTTCAAAACGAAAGATAAATCTTCCTTTAAGGCAACTGGAATTCACGCAGTTTATTTTCAAAGTTCCTTAAGAACAAATGAATTTCTTTTTCAAAAGAGATTTTCCATCCAAAAGGAATTTTATTTCCAAAATGAATTATTTTGTTTAGATGTTTGAGATTAATTTATTTTATCGAAAGGGCATTAGAGTTCAGACAAAATGAAGAAACAATCGTATAAAATTTCCAAGTAACATCTTCTTGCTACTTTTCTTATTTCTCAAGAAACAAGCGTATTTGGGAAAACTTTTAATGCTAAAAAATTATTTAATTAATTTTATTTCATTATTATTGAAATAAATCTTCAAATAAAATTAAATTTCTGTGCATATATAGAGATAAATTTCATCTCAACAATAAATAAGAACAAAAGATTAGAATGCATACGTATAAATATATATTTCAACCATAATTCTTTCTAATTCATTAAACAATTTTCAAAAATGTACTTTTTAACATGATAATCTTATCAATAGTGTGATTCTTTCTATAGTAAGGAGCTAAGCTAAATAATTAAACTATGTAATTTAACCACTTCAAAAACGATAATGGTAGAATACTAAAGAAATACTTGTCGTGCTCTCAAATTTTATATTGACTAAATAATGAAAATTATTACATACTGTTAAGTAGAATAATATTTTTAAATTGTATTAAATAAGTATGAAACAATTTATGCAGATCTAGCCGGTAATTGTGAAATGAATATAAGTATTAGATATTGAAATCACAAACCTTTAAACGTATCTTGTGCCGTTCAAGTAACATCAATTTCTTTCTTGAAAATTAAGCAATATTAATTTTCTTGAAATCAAATAAATAAAAATAAGAAAAATATAATAACGCAGAATTTTGACTACTGCCTTTCTTTCTTTTTTATTTATTCCCTTAAAATTAATTCAGGTCCTTTTCTTTGAAGAATAAACAAATTCAGTGACTTTAATCTGCGACATTCACAAAGAAACTGCATAATTAGGGATGGAAGTCCACTACTGTACACATCGATGAACAGTTCTCGCAGTTGCAGTTAAAATGAGCAATCTGCCTATGTAAATGAATGTTTCCTCAACGTAATTTAAATAGGTTGATGAAAACATTTCTGCACAATTGTAAATAGTCTGTGTTTTTGTTGTAATCATTCCAAATGTTTATTGTAGAATAAAAATTTTTTATGTTAAATGCCTTGTTTTCATTTTAACTAACAATTTGCAACGAAGCTTACACATCTAATTGGTGCTATTCTTCTATAATAAATTCAGTACCTATAAATAAAAGTAGTATTGTGGTGATCTGTAGATTATTATGATCTGTGCAGGAAGCAACAGGACGAATGTTGTTGGAAACATTTCTTTAATAATCACATCCAAATACTAAACAATTACAAACACAAAGACAAGACATTCACGCGCGCGCTTTACAGTTCAGCCTCACATCTCCTTTTCATTACAATCGCAATGCATTATGGGATGACATATGGGATGGCCTAATCAAGTATCGCCATCTAGTATCCAAAAGAGAAAATAAGTGTAATGCAGTGTAGATGACATCGATTAAAGGAGTACCCGCCCGTGATGGGCTACCTCCAAGCCTTGCGAGAGATGTATTGACCTGAACTGTTGTGGTCCTGACGATGAGAGTTAGAGAACTGACAGAGTCCTCTAGAGAAAAAGTCAGCATGGCAGGTGAGGGAGAGTGGGAGAGATGTCTCGACCAATGGTGAAGCAGCCTGTCCGTGGAGTAGGAGGGGATGATGCAGGAAGGTTTTCAGAGTTCGGTAGGAATAAACTGTTGTTCTTAAGTGGCCAATCAGGAAGCTAGTGGAGAGATCAAAACTTTTGATGGGACTTAGCCGATCAGAGCATTCAGGATAATCAACTTTTTCTCCTCCTTGTTATTCGTTTTCTTGGATAAGTGTAATGCAACTGTTACATCACCTTTTCATTACAATCGCAATGCATTATGGGATGACATACGGGATGGCCTAATCAAGTATCGCCATCTAGTATCCAAAAGAGAAGATAAGTGTAATGCAACTGTTACAGTATAAATTTGACTTGTTTGAAACAACGCAAAATAAATTATTTTATAAGTTTAGCCTAAATGAAAAGTGGACAAATGGAATGAAAAGAGTATTTTCATTGGAAATAAAAAGAAATCGGCATATGCTTTGAAACACAGGCCCCATCGTTTAGGTAGCAGGTGTATGCCTTTGCTCTAGAAAGAGGGTGGTTGATACTTGAGGAAGCCCTACACAGCGTCCTTCATTTCGTCATCCGAATGGAAAAGTGCCCACTGTAATTCTCTCTTAAATGGCCTGAAGATTTGGAAATCACAAGGCGTCCAACACATCCCAACGGAAATTTTTTAAAGTCGTCTGGGTTTCACGGAAGACGTGTGGGCGGGCATTGTCATGGAGAATGATCACTTGTTGCGCGAGAAGGCCTCACCGTTTGTTTTTTATTGGTTTCAGTAGTTTCATCAGAGTACTGCAGAACTGTGCTGAATTGATAGTGCTCCCTTGGGGCAGGAAATCAATCAAAAGGGGCCCAAGAAAATCGAAGAATCTGAAACCATACTACCGCGCGTTGTTCTGATCTGGACGCATCCATGTGCAGCACGACATTATTTTCGATCAATTTCCTCTACCACGAACAGCTTTCACTGTTGAACGCCGTATGCAGTGCACACCTCCTACCGTCCTTTATATCCTTGTTCGGTCACGCTGCAGTCATTCTGTTGCAATCACAAGTGTCCACTTTTCATTTGGACAATCCTTATAATTTTGCATAAAACTTATAGATACAATTCTTTACGTGTAACAAATTAAGAATATCTTCTAAAAGTTTTGAATTTTAAAAAAAAATTCGGCATTAAGTAAAGGAGAAATAAAAAAAAATGTTAATGGATAAAAATGTATTAAGACATGCTTCTGCACATTACGTTTGTTACATTTAAGCTTCTGGCAATTAAGTTTCATTTTGCATATTAAGTTTCATCCTGATGGAAAGAAATGCATAACTGATCTTTTTAAGTCATTCGATGGACTTAAGTTTTCATGTTAGAATTTTTTTCTTTTTTCATCTTCAGAACATTAAATATAACAACGACTAGAACATTTTGAGTCCTAAATATAAACTCTAGGATACAACACTAATCTGAAATTAAATACAGGTCTTTAGAATAATCGTTCCGTCGAATGAACCCGAATGAAATTCCGAGGAAATGTTGATTAAAGAGAAGAGAAATACGATAAACAATTGTTATTGATGTCAATCCATTTCCTTCTAAAGCCGGCACTACAAGATGCATATAATTTTGATTTGATTCAAATGATCCGGCAATCAAAAGATAAGTGTTTCAAAGTTGGCAAATATTTGATCCAATTAAACTTGAACCGACGTTTGAAGGCACCGTTTTGCATCAGATACTGTTCGAGTACTTCGGCACTGTCGGGAACGAAAAAATTAAAATGATAGAAAAAAAAAAATGAAACTTCGCTGGCTAAGAGTTTTGAGACCGAAATTCTTTGCTTTGTGCCTTTTTTTCTTTAACAGACTACAAAAAAGAAATAAAATGGATTATTATTAAGGGAAAGGGAAAAGTTTAATGAAATTGATTAATACTGATTTTCCTTATTTCTTGGAAAGAATTTTTTTCTTCTCAAAATCAAATTGATGACACAAAATGAGAAAAATATATTCTTATTGCAATAAAATATAAAAATGAATGATAAATGGGCAAGATATAAAGTTTTAAAACAACAAAAATATTACATCTTTCATATTATGTACATGTGCCTTTTTTTTTTTCTTTTTTCTTTTGGCTAAATTATTGTCTAAGTTTTGGTATACAGTGGAACTTTGCTTAACAAGCACAATTCCTTCCCCAATCTTGCTTGTAATACTTGATTTTTACTATGCGAAACATTGCTCATTAACGAGTCTTTTTTTTTTTAACATTTTTTGTTGATTGCTATCGGTATTCTAGATGCTTGTTAAGCGATGTTTGACTGTATTGAATTGACCGACGACAATTTAAATAATTTTCAGATTTTCGAATTCTTAAGATCTCGCAATTAATACGCACATTCACTTAAAAAAAACCTATGTTCTAATGAAATATAATAGTTAAGAATTGTAAGTATATTATAAAATAGAATAAAATACAAAATGATTATTTACATGGCAACACAAGAAAATGATTCTGCCATATAACTACAAATGAATATCTTGTCTCGAATGTTTGAGACTTATTTTGAATCGGTTGTAAAAGACCGACAACGCGAATATTCGACAATCGACATTGAAAGCTCGTAGGTTGAAATTGATGCAACTTGATCACTTGATTGCAACCACTTGATGCAACAAATATCAAGGTTCAAGATGTTGTATCGTATAGCGGCTGCTTAAGCGATATCGTCAATTATTGCAAACGATTCATGAAACATAAGCAATCATTGATGTAGCTCTTATAAGCGACATAATGAATTAATCCATTCAAATGAAATCATAACATATATGTTTGGCATTGTCTGTTAGAGATATCTTCAAAACGTAAATGCTCGTTAAAACTCTTCATTTTTTTTTGTATTTTAATCTTAAAATAATAAATCGATAAAAAAGCAGATGATATAATATTAATTTTTATAAGAATCTATTTGTAAAGGATTCCACCGACCTCGGACGTTGGTATCTTGCAGCGCACATCACGAGATTCCTCTTTCAATTATACGGTGAAATTATTTTCTCATTTCAGCATATTTCTAATATATTAATGACTTATTTTGGATTAATTTCTTTTATTTTATTAATTTTGTAAAAATATCTTAATCGTCTTATTTGTATACAATAGAATTGAAGCAAAGATTCGGTTTTATAAATATTTTAATAACGAAATTGACGTAATTAAAATTGGAACTTGACTAATTATACTTGATAAAGACTTAATATTATCCAAATACTTTAACATTTATATAATTCGTACTTTTTACAAATTTATTTATTTGTAAAAAGTACAAATTATGTAAATGATAAACAGATAAATAAAACTACATTAGAAAATATAGTTTTAATTAACCAGTTGGTCGCCCTCCCCCTTCAGCTTTGCGGACTTTGGCAGCTACCTAGTTGGAAATCTGCCATTGAATTCTACTCTAGACCAAATCTGACACCGCTGTGTAGTGGAGAAGTTTAAAGAGGAGGGATCTAGCTTAGGTGTCGTCCTTGTCATCTGACCGCTATTCAAAATTATGCGGTCCGTCCCAAGATATCCTTAATGTTGCTTTGAAACGGGAAGTCAATATAACTAAACGAAACTGGACTCGATCAAATCTGAGATAATGTAAATAACTAAACAGCGTATCCACTTTAGAATGTAAAATCGTGAAAAGAAGTTATGAAGGAAAGGCTAGCTTATGTATTTTCATAACAGAAATTCTTATAAAAAAATTATTCAGCATTTTTATGAGATTATGGATGTTGGTTGGTTGAAAGATGATTAAAAATGAAAGTTGTACTAATTGGGTACTGGAATGCATACGTTAAAAGTTCGCTCATTAATGGAATTAGAATTTAACCGGGAGAAAATTTATAATTGAATTTGAGCAGGATGTCTGAAATTAAATAGCGTGAAAAAGAATTGTCACATATATGTCCTATAAAGTATTTGATCCATTACTGAAAGCATGTTATAAATCGGACCCAGTGCGTAATATCATTTTTTTTCTCTCCAATCACCGGTGTACGAAAGAAACGTTCACACGAGGCTAACTACCGTGCGCAATAGAAGGTCACGCTTACCTTAGGAACATCATGTGATCCCAATGGCAAATGGCTGTCTCATCGGAACAATTACTTGACATTGTCACATTGTGGTTAGGTGATCTTCCTGAAGTAAGTGTGACTTTCTATTGCGCACAATAGTTGGCTTCGTGTGTACGCAGCTTAAGGGTAATATATAAGGCAGGCTACTTTTCCGATTTGGTTTTAAAAAGAGGTGTTAATGCATTGGTGTTTAGTCTCCAAGGCTATTTTTCCCACCCAAAATAGGCATTCGTGGCATGTATATTCTTCTGGGCCAATCAAATATAAAATAATAATAAGGTTAAGGTTATTGGCTACGTCAATTATAATTTTATATTTTTCCGCAGATGTTTAATATTATATTCGTAATTTTTATTTTTGAAACTTTAAGTTTTTTAAAGTCCTCTCCTCCCTACTGTAACATTAGCTATTATTGTTTCCCTAATCGTATTTAAAAATTCATGCATCATAGCAATGCATTGTTACACTTTATATTTTATCACTAGATGGCAGCACTAACTAAATTTTATATTTTAAGAAGGGGTTCCAATTGAAGTGTAGCTGTTCTGATCTTTATATGTGAAGATTTAAAAACAAGACATTCGAAAAATTTATTTATGAAATAAAATAAACATGCCAGTAATTATAAAATAAACAAAAATTCTTGAAGAATTTGGGTAATCATTTAATCAAGGATTTCTGAATAAGCAATTGTACTGAAGGGACCGATTAAAACTTTTTATTGCTCTAAGTGTCAAAAATTAATTTGAAAAAAAAATGCAATTGCTATAAATTGTTAAAAAAATGTTGATTCAAACGTTGGCTCCCCCTCCTTTTATCCATTCTGTATTTAAGGGAAATAAAAAAAAGGACTTTTACATCATCCAGTTTTCGACTTTTATTTCCGATTCTGGGATTCTGAATAAAATCTAATCACATATTTCATTAAAACTTTGAGATAAGAGAAATTTTTTGTCTCACCGTTTGGGCGAATATATGTAAAGATTACTTGGAATTTCCTCTCTTTAATAGGAAATATATTGTAGCTATGTGTGTTTAAACCTCCAGACACATGGTTTAATTTCATTACAAAATTTGATATCTAATTCCTATGTAACATAAATTTTAGAATAAAACTTTTAGAAAGATTGTTTAGATTTAATCAAGTATGCATTGATATCCCATGAGGATTTTTAAAAAAATCAAAAACTCTATAATATAATAATGTTTTTTGTTCATCATTGTGCCAACAGATTTATATAGAATCGAATTTCCTAATAACTCTATAAAGATAATTCATTTATTTTACTAAAACTTTTATTCTTTAGAGCTAAAAGGGAGAATTCATAAAACCACTAATAGTATTTAAAAAAAATCCCAACAGATATTTTATATTCATTCTTGGTCTCAGTATATTTATTTTTATTCAACACCTTTAAAATACTGTATAATATTGAAAAATATCATATGGTACGCCTGCTACTCAAAAATTTAAAAGGCAAAAATCAATTACATAAAGACTAGAAAATTTGATATTACTGAACTTTCAGACATAATACTTCTTTCATTTCATTTTGCTATGAAACCCAAGTTAAAGATGTATCAGAGTTCCTATTATTTCCCTACATAAAAATTTAAAGTCTTACTAAAGGTTTTCAAAAACTATTATCACCATTTTTAATGCAATTAGGAATAAAACGATGGGCTATTAACAAAACAAGTTTGTTACATAAATAGCTGTAGACAAAATTTCCATCTAGATTACAATGATATTTCGAGTTTGTTTTTATAATTTAAATAAAACAAAAAATAAGCTTTAAAGAAAAATATAGAATTTACCATTTCAAAAATTTATTGATTCTAAATAATGTTTCAAAAGAATGAGCATTATTTATGTTTTCATCACAATTGATACATAACAATCTGAAGAGCACAAAAATTACACCGTTTCTTCTGGCGTCAGAAAACTTTTAATGTTTGATTATACATAAAGGCGCAGAGTATAGAAAACATCTTTACTAGAGATAAAAATAAAACTTCAGTGTTCGTTTAACTCTTTTTTTTTAGCATTGTATTTAACTTTCCCTCAACACTTTCTAATTCTGATTTATTTTTTTCTAGCTCAGCTACGAAAACTGTTCGATTGATAGATTTATTTTATGTCATTTGTCCCCAGATTGTGCGGTACCGATGAAAGAAATTTTGGACATTATATATTTTTTATTATTAATAGCATTTTAAATTTTCTTTTATTTATATTATTATCTTATTCTTTAATTTTATTGTATGATCCATTTTATATACTTACATTTTCTTTCTTTTTATTTATTTCATTCCTTTTATTATTATTTCATATCTTTCGTTTATTATTTTGCATTTTACATTATTTCATCAGTTTTATATTTCAATTCCTTTATTACAAGAAAACTCTTTTCTGCATCAGCTTGCCCACGATAAAGTATTAAAAGTGTCTGCATTATTCCACACAATTTCTATTAATTCTTCCTAAATGCTCATACAAAAAAAAAAAAAAATGCTAATACTAATTGTTTCTGATTTGGCATTAATTACCACTTAAATTTGGTATTACCACTTAAAGAATTAAACTCAGTTAATAAATAACCACATTCACTTTATTTTAACCACTGTATTTTCATTAAATGTGACAATACATTTTTCAATTTGTTATATCAGATGCAATTTGTTATATCAGTCAATTTTCTTGAATCGATACAACATATGTACTTAATATTCTAAATATTTGATGATTTTTCTAAACTATTTTTTAGCATCTTCAAAATAAGTGTTTGGCATTACTATTTTAAATCAAATAGCATCTTTATCAAAAATGCTTTTCAGTAATATTAAGCGCTTTAAAATCTTATCTCCAGTGAATTAAAAACATATCTTAGAAAGAGGGACAAGAACTGAATTGTTTTCACAGTTAAATTTTGACAATTTATAAATACTATTCATGATTTCGAAAGCTAGTTAATACATATTCATTTCAAACGCAGGTGTGCTTCATCACGATTTTCAAACATCCATCCTGGAAAACAATGGATGCTACTCCACTCCTTCCTTCTCTAATTTTGTAACTAGATTAACTCATTATTTTCTGCATATTCAACAATCGCCACCAATTTTACAAAGGTCACAGTTCGCCCAGAAATATTTGATTTTGCACCATGAATAAAATAAATTTTACATTTATTAATTTTCATATTGGAAATTCAAAAGAAGGGAAAATTAAGACCTTAAAATAGAAAAAGTGCATTTTAGGACTTCTCTTAAAATTATGACATTTTTAAGACCCATGGGTATAGTAAGAATTTAATTTCTAGAATTATGCATCATTCAACACAATCATTGGTTCAGCATCGATTAAAAAAATTTTTATTTAATGGGAAAGAATATGAATGAATAAACGAATCCAATAAACTATAAAAATAAAAAATTTATTATATTGTAACAAAAACACTGACCAAAATTTATAAACACACACAAAAAAAACATGGAAACAAAGTAAAGTCTTGCCATACAAACAATATATTTAAAGCAATGTACAAAATCATAGGCAGTTACTTGTTAATCATAGGCAGTCTTGTTTAATAAGAAAAAAAAGTTACAAATTTCAACAATGAAGTTTAACACTTCTACAGCAACTACACCAATATTTATTCAAAGTTACTATAAGAATTCATTCTAAAGCATATCAAACTAATTATATCTTATCCTAAAAATAGGATAATAAATGATTTATTTCAACTTTAACAACAATCAAATGCCTCAAAACAAAACAAGACAAAATGCAGGATTATTGTAAAAACCATTAGAAGAGATTTCCACTAAATACTTGTCAGATGCACATAAATAAACATCTTTATTTTATATATAAATTATACCATTTTATTTTTTAAACTAAATTATTTTAATTCTCTTTGAAAAATTAAATATATTTAGAACAGTTGAACATTATTAGCACTTTATTTTGGCAAAGAGATAAGCACACTCTTATATTTAATCACATGGCACAAGTTAAAACAAATCTCGAAACTGTCTTATATGGAAAACATATGGAATGGTATGCTGTCATATATGGAATGGTCTGAGAATAGCTCATGAATCAATTCTTATTAATTAAGCATACAATTCCATTTCTTACAAAAGTTAGAACAACAGTACTAATTTTCTTTAATGTCAGTCAGAATAAAACTTTTTAAAGTTATTCAAAACAATTTTTTTAGGCACAATGTGTTTGAAATTGTTTAATTCAGAATAAAAATTATTTATAAACAAAAACAAAAAAATGTCAATACTACTATCTGCAAACTTAAAATTATAATAGTTCTCTTTCATTTCCTCATATTCATTCAAAATATATAACTCATTTATTTTTACATAGTCTAATAAACTTCACAATGAACATTTTTTCATCTTATAAAATTTTATTAAATATCAAAAATTCATGGTCTATTCAATCAAAATATCATTCGACAGGGTGGAAAGTTATATGATCAAATCAATTGTCTACATGGAATATTAATGGGCAATATGGCATATTGGTTGAAAATCTTAAGTATAAATTAGTTGCAAATCCTTATTTAATTGACTCAAACAAAAATTATAATATCAATATGTCTTAAATAAATAGTAAAAATATTCAAGTAAATATATCTCAATATATATATATATATTAATATTTTGATAAAACACTCTTTTTACAGAAAATTGGTTTTTTATAGAAAATTCACTTTCATTATATCTGAAAAAACTCATAACAAAGCATTTCAACTGCAATTAAAAAATAACAAATCTATGGAATTATGCTATAACACATTTTGTCAAAATCATTTTACTAATTATACCTATTTATAAAAAAATTAACAATAATACAAAAAGCTATATAAAATACTATGTAGTAAAAATTATATAAAATACAATATAAATCGTAACAAAATCTCATCTTGACCAATCAGATATCAAAAATAATGCCAAAAACAAATTTGATTTGTCTTCCACTTTCTAGAGATAAAATTTGTTCTTTTAAAGTCACAGAAAAGAATTCATATAGTTGGCAGTGTTACTGGCTTGAATTATCTTTCCTTTCAACAATAGCTACAAATTTAAAGATATCATCAGCCAACAGCTGGGGTTCTTCCAAGGCAGCAAAGTGGCCACCTCGAGGCATAATACTGTATGAAACTAAGTTCTTCATTTGTTGAGACATCATGGTTTTAGGAACCATGAGAACTTCATTAGGAAAGACAGCTACTCCTGATGGAACTGTCACTGGGGCTCTGAAAGAAGCATTTTGAAAACAATTTCATGATATTGAATCTCAAAGGCCTATTTTTTCCATTATGTTTGAAACAGATACCTAAGTGATTTTTTTTTAGCATAGAGACCTGAAAATCGAATTATTGGATCTCTAATCACCGTCTAGATAATCTTACTCCTTTATTATATAATATCATAAAGGACATGAAGATAAATTTTTTTTGTTAATGAAAGTAAATGAGAATAAGAAAAACTTAAAAGGAATTTAAATTGAGCATGGATATTATGCTGTAATGAAAGAAAAACAGAGAAATTACTTCCTTGTCTCTCATCTGAAATTTTCATTTTAGGACATCTCTAAGATAAAGGCTAAAAAGAGATGTAATATCATTTCATCCCAAAATCTTATGAATTACCTTTAGTCATAGAATAAGATTGAATAGTGATATAATGAAGAATTTTATACTACTCTTATAAAATAATTGAAGCAACATTTTTTTATACAGAAGCAAATAATATTACCAATGTAAAAAACATGGGATCCTTATCGAAATTATTCCTGATACTAATATTCTCTCTCTTTGCCTGTCTGTGTATGTGTAGGAAACAGTTGCTAAACTTTGGGCAACTTCTATATAAATATATCCTTGTTAGCAAAACCTAATTAAATAAACTTTATTTTGAAAGTTAATTGAAAAAGGATGCTAATAATGATCACAATTTAAAACCTAGAAAGTTGTGGTTACAAAAATTTTTTAAAACAGAGAGCATTTATCTAAAGTAAATACCTTTAGTTTACAGATTTTTTAAATTCCTAAGAACTTCTCGAAATTATTCGTATATGCTACTATTTTTTAATTGTTATTATTACAAGCAAAGCAGTTTAACTTCTCAGTTTTTTACAGAAACTTCTGATAAAAACATTACTAATAATGAAATAAACCACAATCATTTGCTTCAAAAAATGCAAACAATTATTTCAAACTGAGCATGCATACATTTGAATACATGACAATTTTTTAATCATAAATCAACCTTACTTGATGTAAATATTTCATCAACTGAGTAACAATATATTATTAAAAATTTAAAGAAACATTTAAGCTAAAATTTAATAACTACAAATTGATAAAGACTAGATAAACAATGAAACTTTTTGACAATGTTACAGTAATTAGATGTAAGCAATAAACTGAGTAATATTAGAATAATTTTATAGTTTTAATAAATATTGGATTATACTTTTTATAGGAAAATTTTTGTTCTGCATTAAATTATAAAGTATGTTAAATTATTAAAATTATACTTTTTTAATGTTTAAAATAAGAAAACAAAGATTTTCAAACTTCGAACTACTTCCTAATTAAACTTGTTAAGTAGAAAAATTATTAAAAATAAAAGTTGCTGAGAAACAATTTTTCTCGTTTGAAAGATTCATTTGATAAAATTTATGCAACTAAGATTTTGAAAATAGGCAATAATATGAAATAAATTTAAGCATTAATATAGAATAATAGATACTTTTCTAACTTTTAAAACTAGCAGTTCCTAAAAAAAAAATTATAGCATACTAATTTCAACTAATAATAACAAATAATATAAGTTAATAAATTTTATATTAATCCAAGTGCTGTTTTAAAAATGCATGCAGCCAAGTAAAAAATTTATAGATAGTTTTTTTTTTTTTTTTAAGATGGAGATTTTTTTTCCTTACCAGGTCATTGAATAAGAAACTCTACAATTACTTTAAGCACTCACAATAACTATGGGGTGATCTATTCTGGCCTTTTTTTTATAAACTCTATTACTCTTTACTACTCTACTGCCCTACTATTTTTTCACATGAGGGAGAGTTCATCCACAGTGACAAAAAAAAAAAAAAATCCTTTTCTGAAAGCTTGAGATAAAAGAAAATATAACAAACTGGATGGACCTGAGAAAACAAAGAACATGCAGTGTTTCACATGTTTTAATTGAATATAAAGAACCTATATACCTATAAAGAAAAGTTTCATTTATATAATATGTATATGATTACAGTGATTTGGGTTTCTTACATAAGGGAGAACTGTTTTGTTCACTGTTATTTTTCTTTCATCACTATTGTATCTCATTTTATGCATGTGTGCATGTATAGTGATATATAAGGTACATAAAGTTTACCCTCTGCCTTGTGTAGGCGTGACTGTTTCAATTCATTTATCTTTCATTATGTAGCTTAACTTTCCTTGGACCAGGAGTTGGACCATTTAGTCAATTTACTTTGCTTGTCTTTTGCATTCTCTTATAAACCAGAAATATTACAATTATTGCAAAAAAAAAATTTGCCTTCAAAATGTTAATTTTGGAACACATTTGTTAATAAGCTTGCAAACTTGTAAAATATTAATAAAGGAATCAGTTATTTAAATTTTTTCTGTGATCATTTGCCTCCAATTTATATAGGCATACAATACAAATTGGACACCATTAGAATAACATTCTACAGAGAGCATATAAAAATTTAAACTTCATTTCGAAATATTCCACAGCATAGCTTAATCACCATAAATAACAAAAAAACAAGCAGACCACTTTAATAGGCCCATAATGGCACATAAATGACCATTATGTTATTAGACTGACTTTTTTCAATCAAACTATCAAAATTATCCTGGTTTTTAATAGCAGCAACAAATGATTCATTTAAGTGTCATTATGCCAATATTATACAGCAAGAAAATATTTAAAATTTAAAGAAAAACTTATTGCAATCCTCCAAATGAGATATTTTGGATTCGAATATAAAATGTCAATGAAAAGAATAAATTTTTAAAGAACTAAAAGGCAAACTTACTTTTCATTTCTTCCACTAAAAACATTTCTAACATTTTCTTTATAGAATCTGGCTGCAGCAGTGAAATTATTATTTACCCAGTACATCATGACATTGGTTAGTAATTCATCCAAAGTGAATTTCTTCGTCAGTGCTCCATTATCTAAGTTCAGGGCTTGAGGATCAGTACTAACTCCGAATTTTTCTAACAAATAAGCAGCTACACCAGCTGGACTGTCAGCCATACCACAACCTAGAGCAAAAGATTGATTGCTCAGTTTTCTTACCCTTATTACACACTATACCCTTATATAATACATATATATTTATCAAAGAAATAGATTATAAAGATGTAATATAAATATATTAATATTGTTCCTACTTTTAAAATATATTCTGATTTTTTTTAACAAGTACCAACTAAACCACTGTTGCAATCCAATGTGAATTAAATTTTCTATAGTAAATTTGAATTAACAATATAACTGAAGCTCTCAATTTAATTCTTTCTCTTTTCTCTTTTTACTGATGTGATAAGATTCAAGCAAACTTCCATTTTCAATTTTGATTATTTAATTTACATTGAAAAACTGTCACAATTTAAAATTAATTTAAATTCAATCTCCCAAAATGTCCCATCTTTAATATTTATAAGCAAAAAGTTCTAAAGAATTCTCTAGAATTTATGTAACTTATATTAATCCCACTAATATGATGACTGTGAATGATTTGAGATAAAGAATAAATAATAAAAGACTTCACCTGTTTCTATCTAAATCCTTCCTTTTCTTTATCTAGTATTCCAAGCTATGTGCTTAAATTATAAACAGACAATCTGATCACTTCATTTATTGAAGTGACAATATATCAGATTATACTTAATCTAGTAACAATAAAAATGCTTCCATTCCACAAAGCTAAGTAAAATGCTTCCATTCCACAAAGCTAAGTAAGCTAAGTTGGAGCTAGGTAAAAAAATAACACTCTGCATTTTTAACTTGTACAACTCAATTCCACTTTTTTTTTCTCCAAATTTAATGCATATTTTCAATTATTTAAAAATTGAATGCAATTTTTATGAGGTTCTTTATTTTTTTATTCATAATTTTTAAAATAATCACAATACCAACAATAATTGCAACATTTAAATATAGAAAAATAATCTTTCCATTGATATTAATAACACAAGTCAACACAAAATTTTGATTTGCTGAATATGTTTTTTTTAGAAAATTTAAACATGTTAATAACAAATATTAAGTTTATCTTTTTCCCATTATGAATAAATTTTTCAAAAATAAATAAAAGGATGGCTATTTAATAAAATTAATGTGAAGTAATATTGAATAAAATATATTATTAATAGAAGAATTTAAATTTAAATTCTGAATATAAAGGAAATAATAAATATAAAATAATCAAAATAAAAAATAACAATAGAGACAAAACGACTGTTATGTAACTAGAAATCAGATCAATCATTGCAGCATTACAGTTATATTATAAATTAAGTTGATTTATCTGTATTATACTAACTAAATTCTTTGGTTCTGCTTAAGTATTAGACAGTAATGAAATCAAAATCTTGTAAACAAACCCAGAAATAAAAACTGAAGACAAAAATTTACAAAAGAAAAATTCAATAATTTAGTCTATGGCATATTTGGAAGTGTATTTTCTGCACACATGCAATAGTTTCTTTTTACTCACACCAAGTGGTGACACTATGCATCAAACTGTATAGGTGTTCAATGGCACTAAAACTCCAGCAGTACACTATAAATCTATTGTTCAAAAATGTTATGCATACATAAAATTTTGGTATTCTGTTTTAATAAAATTTATATTTTAAAAAAGCAAATCTCTATCCTTATGATCTGTAGTGGCAAAATTAAGGTGAGGATGGTAAAGCAAGAGTACTGGGTGCTATTAGAAGGTGGCAGAAGAATAGAGAAATTGCCTTTTTATGAGAAAATTACATCTTCTTTTTACTTCTTCTTCCACATAGTTTGAAAAATTTAAAAGATTAAAAAAATTAAACATGAGAACAATTTAGGATATTGATCTTTTTACAATATGAGAATAAATTTAAAATAGTTTTACTTTACAAATATCTGATAAATAAAATCCCATCTGTAAATGAGAAAGCTCATGAAAATTATCTGTTAGCTCACTTAAGCTATCAGTTACCATCATCATCTTATTACAAGTCTTTGAATGTTCTTTTCAAGATTTGTTTCTTAATCCTATAGTGTGTGTGGGAGGGGATGGATGATTATATTAAATCATCTACAAACCTTAGTTGCTTTAAATGAAGGGAATAAAATATCTCAACTTCACAGGTATTCCTATGCTATACATGAAGCAGACCTATACCTATATAAAACAGCATCCAGAATAGAAACCAAAATAATGCCCCTACCCTTTTACAAATTGTATTTTGCATGCTTTATAATGAATAAGTGCACTAACTTTGCATAATTGAAATTACACCTAAATATTAGCAAAATGTTATTGAACTAGTGTGACCTAGCAGCCTTTGGTGAACAGCTGTTCCACTTATCAACTTACATTAATCACAATTTCATAATAAGATTTTCATATATGAGATTTTCAGACTGAAAGCATCAATTTTTAAATCGGGAAATATAAACAAAAAAAATATTTTACTATTGATATTAAATTTTATTGCATAAACGAAATAAAAGGTATTAAATATTTTGTAGGTAATGAAGTTAATCACTTGGCCTTTATAGTCAACTGTTAAAAAGGAACTGCCCAGAATAACTTAAAAAATTATGAGATTTTAATAAAGTTAAAATCATCTGCACATTAATAGTAAATCAATTATAAAAATCAGCTGCACAATTTAATAGTAAATTAACTATTTGCAGATACTTCCACTCTTGTCATCTTTTCTGAAAGCAAAAATAAAAACAGCTTGAAAATAAATCAATATAAAAAAAACAGCAAAGCAGCAATTTAAATCATTTATCTACATAAATCTACATAAAAAATATATTGTGTATCAAATATAGTCCTGAAATATAAATTATCAAAAGTTCATAGAAATGTGCAGAAAAACAGCAGCATTCTAAGCTATGAAATATTTTAAAAGAATCTTTGGTTCGTTTTTTTTTTTTTTTTTTTCTTTTTTCTCTCTCTTTCTATACATATATAAATTTTTATTCAATGATTAGAAATTATTTTCAACCTCATAAATGAATTACAAATATTAATAGTTAGAAATACTTCCAAAATAAGAACATTTTTTCTTATGAAGTACAAAGAAAAAATTTCATATTTCCTGCAATAAAAAAAAAATCACTAAAAGAAAGTGAGGGAAATACATGTGATTATTTTAAATGACACAATGTGCAGTAATCTGATACAATAATTAAAATAAAAGAGAAATTAACTAAAAGAAAAGATTTATCTTAATATCAAAAAAGAATAAAAAGCACCTTACCTAAAGTGTCAGGTTTAGTGGCTTGCATATGAAAATATCCACTTTCTTCAAGAAGCATTCCAATTTTCTTTTTGAGGGGAAAAGTAGTGAGGTATTCTTCTTTCCTGACAAGGAATGGAAAAAGGGCTATCAAAGCACCCTTAAATAGTTCCCAAGGTTGAAGCAAGAAGAAATACATATTCACATGCAGACCTCTGATCCTAGAATAAAATATATGCATTTAATTGCACTCCATTTAATATTTATTTACTACTTTTCCATATGATTAAAAGAAAATGACTATAAAATTTATCCACTTCAAAATAATAAAGCAACACCTTATATTTTTTATTGATTGCAACCAAAAATAATTACCAAAAAAGTAGCATGAATCTGAAATTCGTAGTAAGCAGCAAATAATTTATCTATTACTAATCATGACATCATGTATAATTTATTACTTATAAATCAATTATAAATAATATGTCCTAATTATGTAATTGTAAGTACCCCACAATTTATACAGCTGGCATAAAATAATTTAAAAAATTCTAATGGTAGCTAGCAGTTTACATATTTTACCAAAAATCATTCCTTTTTAATGCTCTTTTCAAACACTTTCAACCAAATTTTTACATGCAAATCAAATAAAACAATTTTTTAAACTCTGTAAATCAGGTACAGCACTAGGAAGCAAAATATTAATTACATGTTTCTCAGAAAAAGTTATATTTGCCCAATTTTTTGCTAGATAAGAAACAATAATACACTATTTCTCATTGCTAAAATTTTCTAACAAAGCTATTTGACAATAATGTAGTATATAAGCATTCAGCAGTAACAACAATTATTTACTACTCTCATCCATATAATTACATTTCAAAGTGCTGATCACCACAGAAGAATTTAGCAAGATTTATGCTTATTAAATGGCATGTTAGAATTAGTCTTACAGAAGTTGGGACTATCTTGTATGAGCCAGATAATAATGGCATCCATAATATAGCATTGTTTTCCACCCTTCTATTATATTAATCAACTTGAATGACATATTTTAAACTTTGCAGTTCTAAATATTAATATAGCCTAGTCATTAGCTGTTTATACAGTTACGTTACAATTAACATACTATTGTTTATATCTTAACAATGAATGTAATATGTTTCTCTTAAACACTAAAAAATCTGTTTATATATCAAGTTAAATTATATATAATTTGATGTTTCTAAATAATCGTAAATCTGTACAGAAGAGCCAAAAATTTTATGTTTAAATGCTGTGTTATATGCAACTTCCTTGTATTTTTATATCATTCAAGTACTAATGTGATTAAAAAGCACATCCAGTTTTAACATTCCAAATAATAAAAAGGTATATTTAAAAAAAAGTTTTAAATGAAACTTATGAAACTTTTCTTTTTGGTTTAACAATTCCTCAAGCAAATATTCAAACAATTACAAAAGGCTCACAAGCCAAAGTTTATCTACTTTTAATCTAGAACATATATTCTTAAGTTATGGAAGGGGGGAAAATCCCTATGATTACTTTAGTTTTTTTCCCTCCAAATGCTTTCAATCCTTTCTTGCATTTATAAGAAATTGATTAAAATTCAAATTATTTTCATGGAGAAGTTTTTGCTTTTGAAAGCATATATTTGATAAATTCAGCTAGAACTTTAATATATATATAACAATAAAGAAAGTATAATAATAAAAAAAAGAATCAATTTTAATATTGCAACTTACAAAAATGTTGAAATAAAATTAAATGATCATAACTAATAATAATTAAATCACCTTGGTGGATAATATCTGGCCATGAGAGATGAAATATATGAACCCCAATCACCACCTTGAACATAAAAGGAGTTATGTCCCAAGCGCTCCATCAAGGTTATAAAGATTCTAGCTGCAGCCCTGGCATTAAAGCCTTCAAAGACAAAGGAACACCTCAGTTACACACTTTGGATACATTCACATTAATTATTATGAATAGAATTATAAAATGAACTGAAAAATTAAAATCATAATTATTTTAATCTCAATGTTTATCTGCATTGTTCTCATTAGAGGTGGATTTTACTATGATCATTTTCATTTTGGAACTATATTTGGTTGATTTTAAAGTATCCTAGCATTTATCATTTGCAAGAAAACTGCAAAATCTGGACTTATACATAATTGAATTTTCATTCTAAATGAATGAAAAGTCAACTGCATAATAAGTTGTTACAAAAATAGCAGAATGTCTCAAGAATATAAGAAATAACTTCATCAAACTTGATATATAATAAACTTTTTTTAAAAATATTTTCAACTTGATATATACAACACAGGTAAACATAAAAATAAGAATTTCTTTCATTCTTTCCAGAAAAAATATGCAATTTTTAACAGAATAAAAATATTGGTCATTAAATTTCAGCACAGTACCTTATAATTATGCTAAAATGCATATTATACATAAATTCATTTTTTCTATATGAATTAATATGAATAACATAGTAATATAATAGTAATTTCTTTGGAAAGATAAATCATACCTCTTATAAAAATAAATAGATTTAATGAAATTTCAACTTTTTTCTGCAATGGATATTGTTTATAATTGCACTAGTAATGATACAAATAAATTTACATATATAAAAATATTAATTCTATTTGTGATTTCAGTCACTTTTTTTGTCATTTAATATTATGTAAAGTTATTTATTATTTTCATTAATGTAAACACATATTAAATGTATTTATTCTCACAATAAATGAAATTTTTCCTTTAATTATTTTAAATCAACACCAACATGTAATCAAAAATAAATAAACCATAGTTGTAAATAAACATATAATTAATATATAGCATTAATAAATACTATTAACATATAGCATATAAATTATGCTATATGTTAGCATGTTAACATCATATTAGCATGTAAATTAATATATTTGACATAACACAAACTGAGACTTCATTAAAAAAATGTTAAAAGCATGTTTACTATTAAATAAGCAAAATGTTATGTCAAAGACTCAGCATATAAATATGTAAAATAATAGTTGAACAGGATTTTCATTAAAACTAAAGGTAATGCAGCTTCCATCTTAAATAATCATTGCAGTTTAATAATATAAATTCAATTAAATCTATGTTTTGAATTCCTTGCATGAAATCATTTATTAAGCAAATTATTTCAATGTGAAGAATAAAAAGAATTAGAAATGTTAAATTACTAAGTCAAAAAATATTCAAAAATTAACATAAATTTGAAGCTAATCGTTGAAGTTCCAATGTATTTATATATATATATATTTTAACTAGCTAAATTTTAGTGACAAATTTAGATTATTTTGGAAATAGTAAATGCTGCTTTCTATCAAGACTTTTGAAATGTTTAAGAAAAAATCTGTTGAGCAACTTCATGTATTCTTTCGTAAATTTTTAGAAAAAGATGCAATAAAATTCTATCTAGCTTATTTTGCAATACAAAATAATTTTTATTAGTTGCATATTTTAATATGAATATATTACATAATAATCAAACTAAATTATATTAATATTTTGTTTTGGAAATAAACAAGGTCCATTAGAGACAATTGTGAATTTTATTTAAATGATGTCAACAATGCAAAAAACTGTGAGTGATTTCCAAAATTCCCATTCCATACAAACTTAAAAACTCTGTGGCATTCTAGATATTTAACCAACATATATTACAAATTTTCAATGACGTGAGTACCCAAATTTATGGTTCTCCATTACTGAAGCTAAAATTCTATTTTATAATTAAATATTTACATAAAAGAGAACACAACTTACTTAACCTAAAAATTATAAAATATTCAAAGCCTTTTATTAAGGACAGAAAAAATAGTTTATATTTGGTACAGATCACTTTAGAGAGTTACATTTAATAAAGGAAAAAAGAAAGGATAGAAGCTTTAAATTTAATTAAAAAATAGTTTCAAAACTTCAAAATAAATACTTAAAAAGATGAAAAAAAAATTAATATTCGATTATTAAAAATCAAATTTAAGGTCTTTTTTTTTACCGCAACTAATATTATATTATATATATATGAACTTAAGAACAAAAATTTTAAATGAACAGATTTATTACTCAAAAGAATATTCTAATTTTTTAAAACTAAATCTTTGCATAACTAGCTATCCCCCCCAGAAGGATTTAAATTGTTTTTTTCCAGTATTACAGAGGAAGAATGATGAATTCAAGAGTGGCAACTATTCAAACTATAATGTAGAACAAACTGCAAAGTGTAGAATGATTTTAGATATTGAGAACATATTGTTCAAGAATTCCATAATGATCATACTGCACATTTCAAAATTGGCAAAATAAGGTTTGTAACTTTCTCATTTTGTAAAATAAAGTTTTTCAAGGTTGGATTATTCTATAATCACTAAACATTTAAGTTAATAAAAATATCAAATAAAAATACTGAGCAAATATAAAGAAAATTTGCATTAAAAATTATACTTGCCCTTGCGGTGAGGAGATTCTGAAAATCCATATCCTGGAATAGAAGGACAGATAACTTCAAATACAAAATTACAGTCAGGGCGAGGAGTTGTCAAAAGAGGAATTATTTTATAAAACTCAACAAAAGAGCCAGGCCAGCCATGGATTATCATCAATGGAATAACTTTAATCTGGAACATAATATACAGTTATAACTTTACTATATAACAGTTTATTCATTCCATTTTGAAATGATTATGTAATGAATATTTAAATATGTAACAAAGATAATTTTTCTTTATAAAAATATTTCATTCATAAAATATTTAACATAAAGCCATTTATAGGGGAGGAGAAGCCTTTAAATCTCTGTAAATATAAATTTACTACATACTAATAAAATTATGTTTATACAAATATTATATATATATATATATATAAAGTCCCTTTTTATATTAAAATAAATTCTTTGTTTTACATTATTAGATGCTTATCAACTGCAACACATTCCCTTTGTTAAAAATATGTAATCTTCTAATCGTAATCCTATCCCCTACACAATCATAAAACAAGAGAAACATGGTACTTTTCTCTTAAATTGTTAGCAGTAATTATCAAATGCAAATGTTTATATGAAATATTACTTTTCAATTGCAGTCTAAATATCTAGAAATTTGCCATGTATAGTAAATCTTAAAAACATGATAACATATTTTCTTGCAAGAATTTTTTTCTAAAATCTAGGCAAGAAAAAGAAAGAGAGAGAGAGAGAGAGAGAAGATATGTAGCATCTCCAATCAGTAACAAATAAATACCAAAAGATGTCAAATGAAGATTTAGCACAATTTAATTGTGAAATTCACAAAAAAACACAATTATATTCCTTTGTTAAATTTGGCACATTTGTGCACAGTTTGATGAACAGAAAAATATCAAAATAAATAAAAAATAATGCTGAGAAAGAACTAACAGTGCTTTCTTGTAATACTGGTGGTTTAATATGCAGAAAATGAACATTGATGCCTTCAATGCGTGTTTTGAATTGAGGGAAGCGGTTGAGTTCAGCTTCCTGTTTCCTCCAGTCATACTGTGTCCTCCAGTATTCTAACACAGTTTTCAGGTACTTGGGATTAAATCCATAATGAAATTTGGAATCTTCAATGGGTTCTTCAAATCTGGTTCTTTGTAATCTATTCTTCAAATCCTCAATAACTTCTGAGGGAATGTCTATTTTGAAGGGATGAATAGATACATCATCTTGGCTCCCTAACAATCATAAAATGAAAAAAAAATCATTGAAATAATCATAGAAATGAAATTTAAAGTCGTAGAAAGATACAATTTCAGATTAATAATGATTAATAAAGAAGATTTTTAAATTTTTTTTAAAAATTAACTGGTAACATTTAATTTCTGTATGAAAAATAAATAAGCATTGTGTGGAGAAGATTAAAACAACTGAATATTAACTAATCTTTTTATAAATAAGCAAAATAAGTAATTGTCATAAGAATATTAAAAAACTACAAATAGATAAAGCATAATAAACACTATAAATGCTAATATGCAGTATAAAATTAATTCCCTTTCAAGAAATCTAAGTTTAGTAGCAGAGTGAATTTATTAATCTTTTATTTTTGGGATGGCACAAACAATGTATCAATAGATATTTTTATTTATTTTACAAGATGGCAGATATACTCCACTACAAGCTGTTAAGATTTTACTCTCCCTTATAACTAACTGCAATAAGTTTTTATGTCCTTGTAGATAATTTTATTTCCTTACTTGCATGAAAAATAGATGAGAGATTGATCTTTCACAATAAAGGGCAAGAGCAATAATTCCAGAAATATAATTGGTTTTAATTTACCAATAATTGAATAGGAAAGAAAGCACTATACTATTTCATAAGAAAATTGCTGTCTTAAAAGAAGACAGTTTCATTTAGCAATAATCAGATTTTAAAAAAATTAAAATATTGAAACTTTAAAAATTATAAATTAGTCAGAAAATTATTATTAACAATTATTGTTTTAAAATGGTAAATTACTATCTTTTCTTTAAAAAAAAATTATACATTATTTAATTTTTGCCAAAGTTGTGTTAAAATGTTGTTAAATAACAGTAAGTTTTAAAATAGATTTATTAAGGGGGCGGTAAACGGAAATGTTTTAATCACTTGCATAACTTTTCTATTTCAAATCAAATAATTTTCTTGATAACATAATGAGATATTAATAACAATACGCAATGAAATTTTGAAGATTTACGAAATTTACATTTTAAAAAAGCAGAATAAATAACTTAAGTGAATTATTCAAGAAAAATGAATTTTTTTAATTAAAAAAATGCAAACAAACAGTAAGCTAAACAATACCATCTGCTCCTCTGCAATAAATACAATAAACTCAAAAAAAGTTTTGAACACTGTCTTAAATGAATGTCTGATGACAGTAAAAAATTACAATGTATTAATCTACAAAAATTAAATACAATAATGCTAGAATAACAGCACATAAGATATAGAAAAATATCAAAATTAATATAAGACAGAATTCTTATTTCAGAATAAATTTAAATGAGACTTTCTTTTTAAAGAATTACATATTCATATCTAATTTATCAGGTTAAAGTAATTTAAGAAGTTTGAATTAATATTTGATACGGAAATGTTTTTCATATAAGGAAAAAAAATTAAGTCATAAAAAACAATGTGTTATGTTTTCATACTCAATTATTAAACATACCATCATTTAAAGTTGGTGGTGGATCTTTTCCATACCAAGAAGCCTTATATCCTTTAGATGCTCTCTGATCATTATAACCTTTAAAGATCAAGCTATATAAAAACTTGACAAACAGAATGCCAATGATGGATAAGAAAACTAGAAAAGCAACCATCTTTATTTCTTTTCTAACAGCCAAGTACTATAAAAAGAAAAAAATTATAATAAGGACTGACACAGCTATAATATATATATTCAAAATTCATAAATATACATACAAGAAAAACAGAGTTAATTTTTCTTACATATCTCTTAATGGATATAATTTCTTATGAAACTTTTATAACTCGATCAGATCATTACCAATTTTTTGTTTGGTTATGTTGCAATAAATGATAAGTTGAAAATTAATTACAGTCAAAGAAATTAATACAGTCAATTATAAATTAATACAGTCAAAGTTATAACTAATTAGATGAGGAAATTTTAATCAAGAGTTAGTTATCTAGTTACAAGTAGTAACCTATATTACAATCTAGTTACAAGTAAAAAAAAAACCTGAACATTAAATAGAATTTATCCTAATAAATAAAACTAATGAAAATAATTTTATAAAAGGAAGGAAGGAAGGAATGAAGCTGTGTTTTCCGGCGTATGCTCCAGAATCGTTCTTAGCTTTTAAAAATGCTTAAAAATTGCATATCAATTATTTCAAAACAAAGAAAATAAAAATATTCCTGTAATGTATTTACCAATATAATGAACATACTAATATATTTTATAAAATAATTTGCTATATTTTATAATATTTACTTATAAGCTGTTATTATAATTTATAATATTTACTTATAAAGTGTAAAATATAAACTTCTTTTTGCATTACCTTTTACTTTCCAAGGGTGTTTCTGAATGATGTGGAAGGATCAAAGTTCATAAGTTTGAATCTATTTTTTAGATTTAAAAAAAGCGTAATTTTTTTTAACAGAAATTTTAAATAAAGAAGCACAATTTTTTCAAAGAAAAGAAAATTGTATGATGCCGATGTAGACTGTTTATCTAGATAACTTCAAAATAGGATTCCGAACAGGTCATTCATGATGCCGCAGGCAATGTGCTATGACCACACGCCGCCGCGATATCGAAATGAAAACAACGAGATGTCAAAACTCACGCGATAAGTATTGAACTACTGCGCATGTCAACAAACACAGTTAAAATATTCATTTTATTTCTCTAATGAAACCAAGCAAGTAGCACTGCAAAGACTTATTTAAGAATAACAAACAGATGTCGCACAAATTAAAAGAGTTGACGTAAAAATTTTGTGAATCTCTAATTTATATTTAATCATCATCCTTCAAATTTACATTTTTTTTAGTTTTTTTTATTTATTTATGTTCTATAGTTTTGACCGGGGGGGAATCATTTTAGTAAAATAAAATTGTGCGGGGAAAAGGTTGTGAGATTTATGTTTAAAAAATATTGTTGGAGAAAATAAGACCAAGGGCATAAGTTTCAGAGATTTCTTCCAAAATATTCATAAATGAATTTCAATAGATTGTATAAATTCCATTAGATTTATTTCAATAGAGAGTATAAATTTTTAGATTGTATTCGATTTCCAATTTTATCTCTTCCTTTTTAGTACTAATAATTAATGTGTATTTAAGCCAAGCATAGTTTTTTTTTCAATAACTATAATTTTCTTTATTTAAAATTTTTGCACATTTCAAATTTTACAAGCTTATGATGTCTACGAAAATCAAATCCTGGTTCGACTATTTTTTAAAGTTGTTTTTAATTGTTAATAAATATTGCTATATTCATCGAACAGTTTTCTAAGAAACTGCACGGTAATCATAAATGAGTGACAGGATTTTGAAATTTTAAATTGCCGAAATTATCATATATAATATAAATAATGATGTATGAAAAAAAAATGCCCAAACTTTGTTTTTAACACCGTTTAATACATAGCAATTATCTGGGCATCTTGGGAATATGATTATTTCCACAATTACGAGGGATAATGAGAATTTTATCTTTAAAAAAGATGATGTCCCATCCCATTGGGATTTGGATACTCGTAAATGAAAATCTACCTCAATGCCAGATTGGAGATGCAGGTAGCATTGATCTATCCTTAGTCACATAGCCATCAAGATCTTCGGATCTTACCTAATTCGATTTCTCATTATAAGACGTCATTGCCGAAAATTTTCAATAAGCTAAAGGGAGCATCAATGTTGCATCAAGCACAATTAACAGAGTAAAAACTTCAAAAAATGTGGAACGGATTTGATAACAGATTAGATGTTTGTCGAGTAATGAAAGATTCATATGTTAAATATTTGTAACTGAAAAAAAATTGGAATGTTTTTTCTGCATTTTCATATATTACTGATTACATTATGCGTAATAGCTTTGAAAATATAAATGTTTAAATTCCGATCATTCATTTATGCTAACCTTCTATAATATATCCATGGAAATGGACATAATTTTTAAAAAAAATATTATAAAAACTGATTTTTTTTTTCCATTTAAAATAAAGGGCAACTTAAATATTTTTTAACGGATTACATACAATACAAATTAATAGAATTTAGGAATGCTAATCGCTTTTTCGTATTTTGTGTTTGATGCAAATGATTTTTAAATAAAAAAAGAGTATTCTATTTTCATTTTTGCCTTCATCGATATTTGAAGACAGATCGTCAATTGATTTGATTTATCAGATGAAAAAAAACTATTGAAATGAAGTTATGCAACCGAGACCTAACTCTTAAATGCACATTTTGATAAACAACTCTTTTTACAAACAGTTAAATTCACATTTTTCCAAAATTAAACACCGTTTTAGAAAAACTTGTTGCCTTAAGATCTGAACTTCTTTCGATTTCTTTTCACGAACTTCTCATACTTAGAAAGAACGAATCCGAAATCAATAAAATGTTAGTTTGTTCCCGAATGCATAACTGCGTTCAACTGTTCTATGAATCGATTGATTATCCATTGACTCCATTAATTGAAAACTAATGCTGCGTATAATTCTCATCTAGAAATAAATGGACGTATTTTTCCATTGATTTTATAGTATACTGCAACGCAATAGTTTAGACGATGAACAAATATACACAGATTTCAAAATACACAGAATCTAAATGCCTAATATAGTTTTCCTTCAATATAATGTGCTGTATATGCATGCACATTATTATAACAATAAAAGTTGACTACAAAATTTCACGTTTTAAGTAATTAAAAATAAAATTAAAGTTGTCTCAAAAGTTTAAATCAAAATGAAATTAAATAAAAACAAATAGAATCGGGAAATCTGATTGCGCATCATTCTTATTGATTCGATCATAAATACGAATTCCCACCGAAGAAATTAATTCTTCCATGAGTTGGGGTTCCATTTCGTACTACATATCTTCAATAGATCATTTACAAAAGAATAGTGCCTTCCATTATGATAAACTTTGTTGAATATGATGCTCCAAAGATTATCCAATGAGTTGAGATCTGGACTGCATTTCAACTAGTCGCGAATTTTTATATTCTGAGAATTAAACCAGACTTTTGTGCTGTTTACAGTGTGAATCGAAACATCATCTTGCTGCATTTCTACTGAGGAATACTTAGAAGCTCATTAAATTACAAAAGGCTATCCCCAATGTCTTAGAATAATATTGTAATATTTGACGACCACTAGTAAAATGCACAGAAATTTGTCCATTACAGAAAAGGTGATCCCATATCATCACCGAATCACCGCCTTGTCAGGAAATGAAAAACAGCCAGTTTCTTCTTGCAAGACATGACTATTTTGATAATCCAAATCCAGGATTTCTTCCATCCTTAAATATTACTGATTCTCATTTCGGTTCATATTACATTCGAGTCCACGACAACCTTCATGATTTCAGAGCCGATTAGTTTTTCATTTTGATATAAAACATTGTTCTTATTTAAATATTTTGTCTACGAATCATATACAGTGAAATCGAAAGCCTCGATAATCTTTGAGTTGCACAAACAGTCCTTTTTTGGCCTGTCTTAGGATCTGACAATTATTTCATTTATTCGTTACACGTCATTTTCCAGATTTGTGTTTTGTTTCATAATATCCTTTCACTAGATAAAACTTGATAAAAAGATTTCTTCAACAATAATAATAATAATAATCATTAATAATAACTGAAATTTCGGAAACGAACTTGTCCCAACTTCTGGGAACCAAATCCTCGTAATCTCATCCTTTTGAATATCTTACGCGTGACATCACGATTCAGAAATGCATCTTCGTAGAATTTAAGTATCAGAAGTCTACGGCATCACCTCTTTTAAACTTGTATATGTATATGAGAGATCTACAATCGTGTCTAAACTTTTACAGAAAGTAAACTTCCATTTTCATCAAAGAAATTGATATGATAACAAATAAAACAATTGTGTTTTGATAACAGCATTTCAAAAGAGCTTTTGAATATGTTTAAAGGCCAATAACAATTCCCAATTTTTAACCGAATAACGTAAATTTTTAAACATTTGTATTAAATTATATACTTTTCAAAATATTTAACGCCACTGCTTAAACATATTCAAAGCTCTTTTGAATATGTTTAAGCAGTGGATTACGTTAAGCATTTATGATTCCAGGTGAAGAGCATTTGTCCCTTCACCTGGAATCATAAATATTCTCAATCGGTGGAGTTGGGCAAACGTGAGAAGAGAAAAATGAATCGTGTCTTTTGAGAAAGTATTCGATGAGAGATTTACAAATGTCATATCTTTCAGAGAAGATAGAACACATTTGATCTACAGATAGAGACAAATAACAGCAGAAAGACATAACCGCATTGGGGCTTTGTGAAGAAGAAGAAAAATATACAGAGCCAAAGGACAAATCTTGGAAATAAAATAATTATAAAAAAGATTTTAAAAACATGGAATTAAAATAATTATAAAGAAGATTTGAAAAAACAATGGGCAAAAAACAATGACAAAAATTAATAATAAAAACACGCATAAAAACACATAGTAGCCAGACATAAAGTACTGGCATAAATGGAGAATAATGTTAAAAAAATACTTCGTAAATACTGTGCTAGAAACAGTTCATATGCAGGAATAAATTGTTTGAGATAGAGCTGACAAAAAATCTAAATATAGAAAGAAATACACACACACAAAAAAACAATCTATCATAAAAAAGACAGTTCCTGAAAATGTCTTATATCTGTTGTGATTATAATGATCAGGTGCCCATTTAGGATTCACTTTAACACGCTATATTTATATCTTCTTATAAGAATTTGTATATAAACGACGAATTATAGAGGAAGAGCCAAAGCTTGCCCAATGAGTTTTGTTCTTTGTTACTCGACAGATATGTAGCGCATATAGCCATACTATGTGCCTTTTGTGCTTCGTAGAAATATGAAGGGGGGGAAAAAAGGATTTTCCATTTTGAACTTCTTTATAGTGAATCAATATTTGGCCCAAAATATGAAATTAGTCTATTATTTTGATGAAAAAAAATCGTATTCTAATTTTTATCCATCTCGACTTTAGGAATTTGAAAAACATTTTAAATGAACACGGACGGAAAAAAAAGGGATTTTCCATTTTGAACTTCTTTATAGTGAATCAAAGATTTGGCAAATATTTACACCTCTGATTTAACACAAGCTTATAAAGCCATATGCAAAGTTTCACTCATTTAGGCATCTTAATTTTATTTAATAACTAGCCGCCTTTGGCGACCAGCCGGTTCGTCAATCTTAATGCTCGTTAAAATTTTAATAATTAAATATGTTATGTAATTCCTACTTTAATAGCTTCTTCATTAAAATATTTTAAAACTTCAAATTTCACTTCACACATAATATTATACAGGCCTTCAGGCCTTCAGTCATAACGTAATCTATATCTCTCTAATTTTCTGTTAGCTCCCGTGAAATTTATGCTTTAAATTAAAGTGGAAATGATTAATCTGCAATTAATCTAATAATATTTTTTACTAAAAGAAAGCATTTTTTTTTTGTAATATCATTACTGAAAACAGAGCCACTGAGCATTAAAACCTTATGGGCACTAAAGAATATCTTTCTTAATTTATGTAATATCTCAAGAATTTGTCAACAAATTTTTTTCAGATTCATCATGAGCAGGTCTCTTAATTAACAACGTTTCATTTTAAATGCATGAAACACTAAGAAAATAAACAGAATCGTTTAAAATAATCGGTCGAAATCAGATTAAAAAAATGAGTTAAAAAACGATGAACTTAAACTAACATACAGTGGTGGAAAAAATTGTGGACACTTTTGAAAATTTTAATATTTTCTAACTTTGTATGCTTATAGAAAATGTAACGTTTCACAAAATGGAAACACTTACATATCATTTTAAAGAGAATTTGATACTGATTTCAATACCACAAGCAAAATTCAAATATTTAAAACACAAAAAAAAGTTGTGAGGCAATAATTATAGAGATACATTAGATGCTGATGACTGCAGTGAGTTACTAGAGCTCAGTGTGATAGCTTTTATTTTTTATTAAAGCTTCACACTGATGTTTCATTGAACTGACAATGGTTTTAAGCTCTTCCTTCGTTGTTGCTTGATGCCAGGAAACAATTATAGACTCAATTAATCCTCTTTTATTTGATGAATGCTTCATATCTATAAGAGTTTTCAAACGGTGCCATAAGTTCTCAATAATTTTCAGTTTAGAACGGTTTCGCGGCTATGATAACAATTCATTGCTCTTTGTACTAAATCACACTTTCGATATTTTTGCTGTATGGCAAGGAGTTGAATCAAGCTGAAAAATAAATGATGCATTGTTAGGAAAGAGATCATTGATGGAAAGTTTGGCTCTAGAATAGTGTTACGAAATTTCTGCCGGGGTTCGTTTGGATAGTGGAAGTGATATGGTGTAAAGAACGCTCAATCAGCAGGCGGCAATGGAAAAAGAAACAACGACGTTTATTTACACGAAGACACACAGGACAGCACAAAAGCGACAGCTATATACAGCACAGAGACGACTATCTTCAGCCGAGACGTGTAGCATACAACCAGAATCTACTGCAGACAGTAGCGCACAGCTCAGTTCAGCACGAGCTTGACTCCGTCGCCGCTCACCGTCGTTTCCGACTACGACTCCCGACTACTACCTCGACGACTCTGTCCTCTCTGTCTTCAACTTCTACTCCGACCACTCGGACTCACTCCGTCTGGCAGCTTCAGCCCCTTTTATAGGTCTCAGGAGGCGGGGCTAGAAGCCTCTCAACCAATCAGGAACGTTCGAGGCTTATCTCAGTTCCTACTGGACGGATCGGGAAAATTCTCGAAGTTTCGGGTATTATCTATTTTGGCGCCAAAGTCGCCAAATGGTCGTCAAGTTTGTCGCCAAGCTCTTTGACCTCCGACGCGCCACACGGACTCCGTTCATTCAGATGACTGTAAAACTTTCTTTCTGTTGATGGAACAAACTATGCTGTGAGGCCGAATTGCAGGTTTGTAACAATAGTGTCAATGTATTTTCATGCATTTAATGTCTCATCGACAACATGAAGGAGACCAATACCATCTGCAGACATGCAAGACCAAATCATTACACTAACTGAGTCTTTCATAGTTGCCTGAATGCAGTCAGGATGTAGCTCTTCACTTATTCTTTGTCTTATCTATTTTCGCCATCGCTACCAAATAACAATATCTTTGTTTCATCATTCCTTATAACTTGTAACCACTGATCATCTGGGCAATTAATGTGTTCTTTTGCCCACTGTAATCTTTTTATACACTGCTGTAAATTTTTTCGTTGAATTCTACCTCTTAGTCTAACATCTAATAATCTTCTCTTGATTGTTCTTGAATCGACATAAATGCCAGCATCATTCAATTCACTTCTGGTGGCCTCTGATGACATTCTTCGAGCATGGAGACATAGTCTTTTTATCCTTCTACCATGAGCAGATGTGGTGTACCATTTCAGCCATTTCCCTCTTTGTTTTTTATTGAATTTGTCTCCAGATATCGTAAACAAAACTCTCGGACGCCATATATAGTTACTGAACCACTCACCTGTTTTGCAATTTCAGCATTGGAAAGATCACATTCATGTAACACAATAATCTTAGTTCCCTTTCTGAGTGTCCAATATATTCTTTTATTTGATGGCATTGCTTCATGACTAAATATTAGAAATGTTTACAATAATTCCTACTAAATATTAAAAAGCCTAACAAAATTTCTTACTTTGTGATTTGTTTACATAAAAAACAGTCTTCCTTCTATAGAAAAAGGCGCAATTATGACCTGTTCCAACTTTAAACATGATGTCATCTTTTTCAGGCAGTTATTAAAATTTTGTTTTGTTCCCAGAAAAAGAACAGTGATTGGCCAGGAAAGTTAGAAATTACACTCCACTTCAGCACTGTGTTTGTTATTCAGATTAAAGCAAGAATAATTTTTATTGTATTGAAAATATTTGAATTTTGCGTTTTGTATTGAAATTAGCATTAAATTCTCTTTAAAATGATATGTAAGTGTTTCCATTTTGTGAAACGTTACATTTTCTATAAGCATACAAAGTTAGAAAACATAAATATTTTCAAAAGTGTCCACAATTTTGGCCACCACTGTAAATACAATTTAATTTCAAAAGCATACAAATAACCAAAAAATAATTTAAATCAAATCCGCGTCCGTTAAAAATAGATGTAAACAATCAGAACACAATGCGCATGCGAGAATTTTCAACGCCAGTTATGGTAACGCAAATGCGTGAATTTTTCTAAGCCAGTGGGGGTAACGTTATGCAGATCAGAAATTTTTAATTTCCTTTATTCTGTTTTGTTTTAATTCAAAAGTACCTCAGAATGTATCTGAAAAATCGATTAATTAACAACGTTTAATTTTAAATGCATCAAACATTAAAAAAATAAACAGAATCGTTTGAAATAATCGGCCGAAAAATGTTAAGCCTAAGCCTCATTAGCGTGGGGGGGAAATGCTGAGACCTTACTTATTTGGCGGTGGGGAAATGAAGATTTTTTTTTGGCGAGAAAGTTAATTTTTAATTAATAATTAAAATTATAATTAAAATTTAAAAAAAAGAGACCCCAGGTGCACATTCCCGACCTCCAAAGTATACACTTACCAAATCGGGTAGCTGTAGGTCGAATGATCTTTTCTGTAGAGCGCCAACACACACACATTGAGCTTTATATAAGTATGGATTGTTTTCACGTACATGCAATCAACAGACAGACGATCAACCTATTGACATATTTGGCCCAAAATATGAAACGTCTCTATTGTTTTCATGAAAAAATCATATTCTAATTTTTATGCATCTCGACCTTAGGAATTTAAAAAACATTTTATATAAACATGGAGGAAGAAAAAAAAATTTCCCATAATCAGATTTCTTTTAAAGAAACTCATAATTTTGATATAAAAAGTATGTACCAAATTTCATTGACCCATCTCATTGCGTTTCTATATCATCGTATTTATAGACATGTTTCCAGAAATGTATTTTTGCGGATCCAGAGAGCTCTTAAATGCAGGGAGATTCATCAACATCTGTAACTCGATTTTATTTGTTGTTGTTGTTGTTGTTGTTTTGTTGTAATGCTTTCTCTTTGAATTTTTTCATATGAGTGAAAATAAAATCAGTCTTTGAATTAAAAAATAGATCTCTATTGGGTTCTTGTTATTATTCTCCCCCCTCCCCTTCCGAAAAAAAAGGAAAAAAAAGGCGGAGATGCGTAATTCTCTGTGAGGAGAGATGATGATCTCTTAGCGTGACTTCATTGTTATCAGTATCTCCCCTCTTCCGCCCACTCACCTATGAAACAGAACAGATGGTTTTATCTCAATGTATACAGTTCGTTCTTAATAGCTTAGAGATTCGTAATATGACTCAAAAGAATATTTTCTTTCTTTCATAAGAAGCATACTCGGAGAATGTAAAGCAATTCGGGAAAAAACATTATCTTGAGATATTTTATAAATTAGACCATCTAAAATTTAAAAAAAAAAGCATTTTTTGGATTTGTGCGTTTGCAGAAAAGCGCATTTGTGTATTTTAACTCATATATTTGTGAGCAAAATAGCTAAAAAATTTTAAAAACTAGACGTATAACATTTGTATGTTATCAT
>JAPMOR010069639.1:0-23070 GCA_026543865.1 Argiope aurantia | reverse complement strand
TAATCTAAAAAGAGAATTTTTGAATTTGGGCATTTGCAGAAAAAATGCGTTTGTGTGTTTTTACTCATATATTTGTGAGCAAATTAGCTAAAGAATACAAAAAGCTAGATGCATGACATTTGTCGGTTGTCATTACATCCCAGCTGTACATCTGCTTCAAATTTGAAACTAAACCGATGAACAATAAGAGACACTTCCTCTTTTGTTCAATTTTTTGAAACTGTAATATATATATATATATATATATATATATATATATAAGGTAAGAAATAGTTTGAAAACGAAACGAAAATGAAAATGAAAACAAAACAGTTTCGAAATCGCAACTAAAAATTATTTTCTATTCAAACTAAAACCAAAAATGGAACAGGGAAAAACTTCATAGTATTTAGAGAGCGCAAATGCAGCTACTACTAAAACACAGATGAACTGATACAAAAGTATAAAAATCAAGTTAATAGGAAAAACAAATAAACCAAATAAAAAATATAACAAAAAATAAAAAAGAATCCGGCCTGAAGACTTTTTCAAGGGTCACCCTCAGGCAGGGATTCAAAAAAAGGGATTTTTTCTGTTAAGAAAATGCAGACAATTAAGTCTAATAAATGGTAATGGAATAATGATTAAGTCTAATAAATGGTATATCTCTTGGGCCTAATTTCAGGGGATTTTCAGGTCACGAGGAATCATTATTAGACTTAATTGTCTGCATTTCCTTAACAGAAAAAATCCCTTTTTTTGAATCCCTGCCTGAGGGTGACCCTTGAAAAAGTCTTCAGGCCGGATTCTTTTTTATTTTTTGTTATATTTTTTATTTGGTTTATTTGTTTTTCCTATTAACTTGATTTTTATACTTTTGTATATATACATATATATATATATATATGTTTGTATGTATAAAACGCTAACGTACGTGATACAGAAATCACGTTTATTACTTACCGTAGGATTCAAATATCAATAAACCATCATACGAACTGCTTCATTCACTGAATATTGTTACGGGTGCATTAAATACAATGATTCGCTCAACTAATTAATGGACCTGCAAAATATTATTAGAAATATTCTGGAGATGTTTCGCCATATCACCAAAAATTACATTCAGTAAGAAGGAAGAAGATATAAATGAAATGAAGAAACAAACTTTAAACAAAAAGTTTAATCCAGCTTAAAAACAGCTTAACCATCTCGAGATACGTAATCATGGTAAGGTTTCAGATTAATTAACAATTTCTCGACAAGTACATCAAAATTCTGTCATTCGTCCAAAAACTCGGCTAAAAACTGCATTTCTGGATGGTTAACACAGATGGTAACAATTGGCTTTTAGAGACTGCAAAAAAATTAGCGACAAATTGCCTCAAAATATTTAGTTTTGGTGACCGTATATCAATTTTAAGTCTAACCGTATCGATATGACTGCTCTATGGAAAGAGATGTTCATACTTTCTAAAAAATATATCTTTGCATTATCTCAAATTTCACAAAATTGTCTTTTTAATTATATCAGTTTCATTTCTGCTCAGTTTTCTCTTTAAAAAAATACTTTCAATTCAATTTGATACATTATCTGAAAAATGTTTTTTAAATGCTATGAAGGAATTCAAACTACACATCAAAATATTTAATCGCGTGTTTTTAGCAGTCATTAACTGAAGAGTAGTATTTTCACTTCCGCTTTTATTTATTTATTAAAAAGTATATACATATACTTTTTAATTTACAGGATACTGATTGAATTCTCTTTTATCAGCCGTATCAAATAACAAATTAATCATTTAAAAACTTAAAAAGTCGATAACTGGGCAAACAAACTGGTCTCTAAAGGCAGCTAGTTAAAAAAAAATACTGCATTAGTTATTGAATTTCATGAATGCTGTTGTTTCAGTTGGACCTATCAAAACATTTCAGGGCATTAATGGATGTACAAACTGTGTGCAAAAAAAAAAAAAAAAAAAAAAAAAAATTAAAGCCGAAAATCTGGCGAAAAAAAAGGGGGCATATTAACTGAAATGATTTTTAAGATAGGTTAAAAAATTTCTTTCCTCTGTTTTTTTTTTTTTTTTAAGATATGAATAGAAATCATCAAAATTACGAAAGCAAAAATCGACAGATGTAAATTGTCAATATAAAGGATTATGGATACTTTGAGAACACTTTTTTTGGAACAGTTGATTAAGATGCACATGATAACAAATTTTTCAATCGCATATTACAAGTAAAATCTTTGGAAATACAACTGACTCACAATTATCCAGCCTAATTAAAAATAATTATCATTAATAAAATAAAGAGCAATTCACTTTACCAAAGCTTTGCAAACGGAAATCGGCAACAATTTACCTGCATGCCCACTCATACGGAGGATACCTGTATATTCATGCATATATAGAGAAAGTTGAAGAAATACTAACTGCGGATTCTACTAGCCCCGTTCCGACGGCTCGTACGCGTCTTGAGATAGGCAATTTTTGCCCACTTCCCGCTCTTTTGTGGTTTCCTGGGGTTCTTTGATGTCTGTTCATTTAATCTACAATTTGCTATGTCCACAGGTGGAGGTGGTCCTTCAGTGGGTTCAGACTGCACTTTTATCACCATGTTCGTAAAAGACCGGATATGGTCATAAAAGTGCTCCTACTCAAACGGTCTTTACCTACTCATCGCTTTATCGGTCGTCAACAAATGCTGAATAAGTTTTCAAATTGGAGTAATCAACTATCAATGAGAGTAAAATTTGTTTAAATAATTTTTCTAAGAACTATGATGGCCGCTTGTTGCCTTGATATTTTTATATTTTTATATATATGTATATATTAAAATTGCGCAGAAAAGATTATATTTCCTGCAATAGAAATCCAAAATTAGCTATTAGAATTCAAAAACCAAGGAACCAACTGTTAATTATGTGGTGAAAATATGAAACAAAATTCATTTATTTTTTATTTTGTTTATTAAATCTAATAATTTGATATATTGGTGATTCGTAACAAATTGCATTTTTTTGACATCAAATCGAAATCACAAAATATTGCCTAAAGGATATGCCATATCTATATATGCTAACTGCTTTTTGCCCTACGAAATAAGCGATAGTTATTTTTGCCATTATTTTTGGCTTCATTTTTTATTACCTTAAGCTTTTATACATTGTTTATACTAATGTAAATGCTCATTGTGCACAGACTATTAGTAATAATTAACTTGTTTCAAGTAGATACATCAAGTTTTATTTAATTAATTGTCAAATAAAATATTTGTCTCTGACATATTTTTTATGAAATATTTCTTTTTTTTAAAAACTGTTATCTTCAATGTTCATACAGATACGCATTGGGAAAGTATATATAGTCCCTTTTCTAAACAAATAATAAATCACCGGAATGGCTTCTCCAAGTCTGTTTCGCACATTCCCTAATAAAGGTGTTATTCCTTTTCACAACACCGCATAAAATCGTGAACTTTGAGTAAAGCTACGAACATCAAGAGTGCTCAAGTTTTTATTTTCAGAATCCTGGATGAGAGTGATGTGCTTTGCAGTAAAGTAAAGAAAACAATATTTATACATTATTAACCGCATACCATTGTACACTATCAATCTTGTACTCTAAGAGTACAAGAAGTAAGAAAGAGTCTATTAGCATGAGAGATTTTGCGTGGGGACAGGGCGAATAATCACTGGAGTGCAATTAATTCACCAGCGAGAGTGGTTTCCTCAACACCATTCTGCAATAAAATCATTATCTACCCTCCCTTTCCCGGATAAAATTGTGTATCTTGTGTTTCGAATGTCTTGCATGATATTGGAGTTCAATAATTACAGAATATAGATCTTTGATATGAATCTATCCTTTTTATTGAATATATATTTTTGATACATGTTTTTCTGATTAATCCGCATGATAGATTCTGTAAAAATGCTAAATTCAAGTCAAAAGTTAATATTTCGTAATTATTTGAGAGACTGCCATGCAAGACGTTCTGTGGGATAACAACTTTATTAGAGAACATGTGAGAAAGTTTTGGGAGACTACCCCGCTGGTTTTTATGTGTGTGTGAACTCGAGATCATCGCGAGACATCATAGTGTACATTGGTTCAGCCAATAAAGGCATTCCACCAAGACCTTCTCAGAAATTGAGGGCGTTTATTTTCTCTCATTTTTACTTCCACTTTCGATAAATAATAGAAGTTCATTTTACTGCTTTTCTTCGGTGGTCATAGGAAAATTGTGAAAGCCTTTTTGAATTTTATCAAGGAAGTATAGAAAATTTCTATCTGAAAAGATTAAAAAAAATTAAAATAATACCAGCATGATTGAATACCAGAATATTGAAATTCTTGGATTTCGTATCACTCGTGGATGTCAGTTTCAATCATTGAAATTGAGGGAAATATCATGTGATATTTAAATAACAAAAACGATCTTTGTAATAATACACGTTTAAAAACTATTAAACTATACAAGCACTTAAGTGTTGATAAAACATAGATTATCATTTTGCAGAAGTTGTTATTTTCTTTCCAAAACTGGATGCAGATTGAAACAGATTGACGTTTGTAATAAAAGACAATTTTCAATGGTTTTCTTTGAAAATGGTTTTAGCCGAATGCGGATTTACTTCTATAGGAAATCTTTCAATCATGGGTAGTTATATGTTTTGCTGTCAAAAACATACAGCTTTGATCGTTAATCGTTTATTCAGTTTGTTCCGAATCATCGCCAGTTTGTTTCAAACCGTTTAAACAAAATGGAAAAAAGTCCATTTAAAATTAATTTTATCTCACAGGTATGCATCGTTCTATACAATTCTGGAACATTCCTCAAAACTAGTTATTTCCAAATACAAGTGCAATGATACTGATTGGGAAAGCACACGTGTAAATATTGCAAAAAATTGAGAAAAAAAATTTCTTTGGAGGAAAAGTGCATTCGTCTAGAGCGGGAAGGGGGATGAAATTTATGAGTAGATTGCCAAGAATTGACAGAGTTGTAATAAATGCAATTGCGTTGAACTTAATCCATCCCTTCCCCCAACATTTTATAGTGGAACATTGTTGGTGAATTTGATGTTAAGTAAGAATGAAACACAGCCTGATCAAGCAAATTTTAATTCATGCTCTTCTCTTAACTTATCGAAATAGACTTGTCAGATGTCACAGAGTCACATTCGCCGACTCATCACAACCAAGCAATAATGCATAATTTTGTGTAACTTCATATTAACTTTAAGCCGGCTACTCCGACCCGCCGGAAGACACAAGGAAAAATCTGAATCATAGTAGATAATAGCAACATTGGCGGGAACTGTGGTTGAGTTCCAAGGGTTGTCCAAGGTTCCAAAGGTTGAGTCCAAGGGAAGGGTTGTCCGGCCACATTACAGCCCTTCCCTTGGGAAGAACGACCCGTCATCGATGGGAAGAGCTAGACCTCCACCTTTTTCCGTACCCATCAGGGTGGCGAGAACCACCCACCATATTGGAAGCTTCTCATCCTCAATTATGAGGTGTCCCCCGGGTGAGGTAATGCCACATTAAGCAAAATGACTGCTTTAAAGTATTTCATATTTTTAAGATATTAGGTAACTCATCGAAGTATTGTAACACAATGTAACTTTAAACGCAATGTAATATAACAACGAGTATTTTATTATTTGCGGAGATGTATTAAAACTTTTTTGGAGAACTTGAGATGTAAAAAGAAAAAACATTTCCAAGATTTAAAAAATTTTGTTTTATAGTATATTTAAAACTAAACTATAGTATATATTAAGGTAAAAAATTATATAATTTAGTTACGCCCTTTTCCCCCATTGTATTTTATTTTTACTTCTGTAATTTTTCAAACCTTTAGAAATGGTAAATGGAAAAATAACCTGCCGGTACAATTATGCTGTCAAGGGAAAGTAGCCCCTTTCTTCAATGTAGCATGTTTTGAAAAAATATAAAAGTTGCATAATGTTTAAAATCAATGTCACTTAATATATAATAGAACTAATGACTGACCAATGATGCGGGAGGGAGGTTGGATAGACTCTGTGGTCTTTTATATTCTGCTGAAATGCAATAATTACATGATAATGAATTTTGTCTCCAGTCCAGCACAATATAACAACAATGTACTGTCATATCGATAAATCTGTAATATATCATAGGAATTTTGTAAGTCACAAAATTCTTTTCTTAAAATTATTTGATAATAAAGTGTGAAATATGAAAAATACTCGGAAGCAAGTGTATCTTTTACTCCATTAATAAAATATGAAAGTTAAACTGCGAAGATACATCTTTCCAAAGCAAAGAAGCTAGAAACTGTTTCCAAAGTTTTCGCATTAAGCTTGGAACGGCGAGACGCAAGGTGGCGCCCTTGCTCGCAATCGATGCTCAAGCAGGGGAGGGGGCGCAACGAATGGTGTTCCAAACGTACCAGGAGGCTGGGGCTCCTGCGAGAAAGAAAAGCCACTAAAACCGTTGGACTTTCAACACTCTGCTTAACGAGTTTGGATTTGATTTCAGAGGTGAGTCCTTTGGCACGTGTTTCTAAATTTAGAACAAAAAAAATGGTAAATGGGGCAACGAGTAAGTGATTATAAAATAATTAAGAATTTGAAATTAGGGTGTTCGTAAAATTATGATGAACGGAGTTATATATTTTCAGTCAGCGCCTAAGCTGCCAAAATGTCACGAGCCGAAGAACTGATGATTTTATCTGTGAGATTATTTAAAGTTAAAAGAAAGTTATTTTCAAAACAATACATTTATAAAATATCACTATTTTCACTTACCATTTCGTTTCATCAATGGAATAAGATTTTCATATCTAAAAGTAATTCGATAGCACTGAGTGTTAGATTTCTTAGCGTTTAAAGTGCTCAAATTTATCGAATCAACCAAACGCTTTATATGATAAATAGTTACAAGATTTTTAATATATAAATAAAAGCGTTCAGCTGATTACTTTAAATTGTCGAAGAAATTAATAAAGTAATTAAAATGGATTAATCATCACAGCATCAAAACAGTTATTCATGATTTTAAAGGAGTTGACACTATATCTTTTATCTGAAAAAAAAAAGTCTTGCAATTTTTTTTTCTTCTGTATTTCAAACCTTTATTCAATGTATTTTCTATATTAATCTTGAAGATTTTTATTTAAAGTTTTTGAACATGAATTTTAATCACAGTGAATAACATAGTGGATTGGATTTTTTTCACTGGATAATATCTTAAGACGAAGATGTAAATAAGAGATTCAACCAATTTAAATATATCTCATATTTCGATCAGAGATTTTTCCCCTCCTATTTCCTAAATTTTTACTAGAAGTTCATTCCTACTTTAAAGGAGAACGATCAGAGATATTGCTTCTGTATAGTAATAATTTAAAAATATTTCATGTTTCGATTAGAGATTTTCCCCCTTTAAATTTCCTAAACTTTTACAAGATGTTCATTCATTCCTATTTTAAAGGAGGACGATCAGATATTTTTCTTCTGTACAAACAAAATGCATTTCCTTAAATACGCAGAAAATAGATTTTGCTCATACAGAAATTTTAAAAGATGTCAGTTGTGTCGATAAAATAAACTTGTTTTCCAAATGTCATTTAAATTTTTGCGCACAAAACAGGAAGAGCTTGAACTATTCGCAAACTGAAACATGAGCAAAAACAGGCAAAAGAACATATTAGAGAATCATCATGCTTTATCTGACAGAAAAACGTATGGAAAATTGATTATCATCTTTTTTTGAAAATGGACAAAAATGTTTTGCAAGCGATCAAATGTGAAAGGTCAATATCAAATATGCCTTTTCAATTCTCTATTTTGTTTCGTTAGTTTCTATTTAATGCAATTTTGCAGTAAGAGTGCAGTGATGGCAAATGGTAATGGTAAAATTTGCAGCAAAAGTTATTGATTATCATCTTTCTTTTTTTGAAATCAAATTGATTATCATCTTCTTTTTTTTGAAAATGGACAAAAATGTTTTGCAAGCGATCAAGTGCGAAAGGCCAATATCAAATAGACCTTTTCAATTCTCTGTTTTGTTTCGTTAGCTTCTGTTTAATGCAATTTTGCAGTAAAAGCGCAATAATGGCAAATGGTAATGGTAAAATTTGCAGTAAAAGTAAAGTAATCGGGACAGATTTCGCAATTTAGAACAGTTATCAGTTGATGAAGATAGCAATTAACTCATCACCCTCGTATCCAAATTTCTACGCCACTGAGGGCGACTTTGATCCTCAACTTCAGATTTAGTGTATATCTATTTCACATACATTTCTAATCTGGGATGAAATCATGTTTCGAATCTTGTTTCTCTGAGGATGAAGGCTGAGTGCTGATACAGTGGAGAAAAAGTTGAGCTAATATTCCGTACTTAGAATTAGGATTAACTTCTCTTGATTATTTTAAGCAATAATTATTTGTTAAGGGTTTATTTTCCGAATTGAATTAAATTTTCTTTGATTGTATTTTTTTTATTAGTAATATATCCGTGTTGCTATTGAATTTGAGATACTTCCCAACTTGCAATAAATATCCCTGTCTTCCACTACCTGAAAATTTGATACCGCAACCGGCAGAAACATTTAGAACATGATTCTCAAAAAGACAAAAATTTTGAAGAAGAAATTAAAAAAAAAATGACTTAATTTCTTTCAAGTGGCTGGAAGATAAAAATCTGTAGTCCGTGCCAACAGTGAGATTACTTTACTGGCTGTTACTTCATTAACAAGTCACTCCATCGTACATGAGTGATTAGTGACATCACGGATTAACTAATTGAGGGAGTCCAGATTAATGAGTTAATGATTCGACTGTTGTATCAGCAAAAAACAAAAAAAGCTTCTGATAAAAAGAAGCAAATCAAGCAAGCAATATTTAGCAAATATCAATATGCTTATTTAGACTTACACAAAATCAATTTAACTTCCTTAATAGTCAAAGATAGAGATTCGCAACCTGGATTTCATGTACCCCTGGGGGTACGCAGGGGAGCAGTTATGAGTGAACGAAAGTATTATTGGATTAACATGTTGAAAACACAAAATTTACCATTTTAAAGATGCAAAACAAAAGGGATTAAAATGAAAAAAAAAAGTCAATAATTTTATTTCTCTAAATAAATGCAAAAAGTGAGAGTTTTGATAATTCGAAAGCTTATTGAATAGCAATAGAAGAAGATTACAAAGAACTCAGTGCTAAATCAACAAAATATTTAATACCTTTCTAGAACATAGAATGTTTAAAAACCTATATACCCTCATAGTGTGCATATCGTACTGCGTATGCAATTTATGCATATTGTAGCACCCCATCTGAAATAGCATTTTTTTATTTGAACTTAATTTAAAAGAAAAACACAATTTTTTGAAATAAATTTAAGGATTACATTAAAATTGCCATCCATTGGAATAAATAACAAGATGAATCATAGTTAGCTTTCATCACGAATTAATGCGAAATTATTTCAATGTTGTTTTCATTTGCCCGGACATAGATGGTTATTAGGCTGTTATAAATTGGAGATAAAATATTAAATAAAAAGTATTTACTTAAAATATAATGAAATTAATTCGAGTCGTTTGACTCTTAAACCAACCGAAATCCTTAACATTAAAAAAATTCTTTGAGAGAAGGAATGATTGTACAGCATGATAGTAAGGGGAATTCAAAAATGAAAAGACTTACCAAAAATTCGAGAGGAAATAAAGATTGGAAACCGCTATCTAAGATGTTGTATTTCAAACTTTTGGGATATTTTAACCGTTTAAAGCCAACAATAAAATTTATATATAAAAATAAGGCTTAAAATTTCAGACGTGCATTTTTGCTTTTTCGATATCTCTAAAAATGAGATTCATCTGTTGTAAGCTATTTCTATCATGCAATTCGAGGGCATTGTCCTGGAAAGTACTATCTGCTCTACTAGATTGTCATCGTGCATTTATGTATATATGAGGGCATTTTGTATATTTACTTACAAAAATGAGGGCATTTCGCTACTGGATGCTGCTATTAATAAATGTTGTATACACTTTCTACGGTTGGTTAAATATGATAAGAGCTGCAGATGTAGAAGTAAAAGAAAACACTGCATAATTTTGACAACTTTGGAAAAACAGGATACAGAATGTAGATGTTGACTGTTAATTAAAGTTCAACTGTTCAACCTGTCATGTTTTCCTAAGAGATGAAGATGCATCTGGCAGAAAATTCATTCATCCGAATACTGAAAAATTTTCTAAATTAAAAGTCAACTTAAATTTCTTAGTGTGTATTGTTGGAAAAGTTATAATCTATGAGCGCTGTTTAAGTAAAGCTCGCAAAGGAAAGAAAGAAAAAAAAGATGAAGAAATGTGCTTGAATTCTTTTAGGTTGAAACACCCTAGAAACAAATGAAATTAAGCTAATGAAAGATAAGCGCGTTCCATACAAAACCTTTTTAAAGAAAATCATTTTACTTATTTTTTTTTTCAAATAGCACTTTAGTAAGAAAATACAACTAGTAACTGGTTTTTCACGCTTCAATAAGTAGAAAATATTATTTCAACCTGAAGAACAAAATAAGTTGCTTTTTTTTCCCAAAAGATAAGGAAAACTGACTTATTTAATGGTATTTAATGTATATGTAATACTCCTTTTTTTACTTTTAGAATTAATTTAAATCTTATTTTGAATAATATTTGACTCATGCTACAACAATTTTCTATCATTAACCTACTAATGATTATTAATGAAAATTTAATTAGAGGTAGTAATACTTTCATAACAGGAGAACTTCTGAATCGCTAATAGCAGCTGAACTTATGACTCTCCTATTAGCATATCTCTGTAAAATATAATCTACAGTCACCTCTTGCATTTGGAAAGTTCATATTGAAACGCACAGTTTAAAAGACAATTTTTGATGATATTTTAGATGCAATCGTCGTAATTAAAAGACGGTCTAAAGACGAAAAGACGGTTAAATGCATATTTTAAACTTATGGATACAGGGTGATAAGAAATTTATATATTATTTAAATAACTGTATTTCTTACAAAAGAAGAAAATTTCTTTTCTCCTTTTTAAAATGTATTAAGTAGTTGTCTTTTAGTATAAAGGCTAAATGCTGTTTATAGGCATTTATTCACATGCCTATCCATCTCTTCAATGTAACAAATGCGTGGGTTTTAGTAATTCATTTTTAAAATACATATCAGCATGTGTAGATTGTAGAATAGTTTTTGAGTGTTTTTATTAATATTTGAATTTATTTTTATTTAGTTATTTTTCATATTCCTTTCTTATGCAAGTTTTCATACTAGGTATATAATGATTTTTAGTTTGGTAAATAAATAAATAAGCGTTCCATATCTATCTAGCTGTTTAGAGAATGAGGAACTCTGCTTCCAGAATCGGAGGAATCGATTGATGTTTTGTTCTGTATGCTTTTCAATTTCTCAACCCAAATTAAAACAAGCAGATGTAGAATCTGTGAAATAATCAGGAGTATTAGAAATATTTACCATGATTCTCAATACACTATTAATAACACTGCTCGCTGGGATACCAAATTTTGTATGTATATTTTTGGTATTTTGGAACATTTTCTCCCATAGCTCATATGCCACGTCGACTCACTGGTAAGATCTACACTTCAGAAACTTAATCCAATTGTAAAACCATCGTATTAGCTGGCCCGATACATACTACATTTGCAGTGATCAGATATCCTCCCACTGGTGAGATAGGACAATTTGGAAAGAGGATGCCGGCTCAGGTGCCTTTCTTGTCACTTGATAACGGTTAAAAATCACAAGGCTCGTTCTAAAATGGTTCCCATACTGCCTGAGAATGGAACGCAAATCTATATTGTGGTGGTATGTAGATTATTATGATCTGTGCAGGAAGCAACAGGACGAATGTTGTAGGAAACATTTCTTTAATAATCACATTCGCACACTAAACAATTACAAACACAAAGACAAGACATTTACGCGCGCGCTTCACAGTTCAGCGTCACATCTCTTTCTCATTACAATCGCAATGACTATGGGATGGCCCAATCAGGCATCGCCATCTAGTATCCAAAAGAGAAGATAAATGTAATGCAACTGCTACAATATATAAATAGCATTACCATATGTAGCATATTATTGATGGTTGCCGAAAGGCAAACTTTCAAGTGTAAATAAATCACTATACGAAAGTTTCAAATTGCTTCATTGAAAGTCCATAAATCTGAGTTTAATTTAATGCTTTGCCTTTTTTAATTAATGAAGCACCAAAACATTATTAGAAATGCTCTGGATAGGGCTCACCAAACTCTGTTCACTCAGAGGATAAGAGATGCAAATGAACTCTAGAGATATGCGTCAAACAAAGTTTAATTGAGTACGAAAATAGGCTTGAACATTGTCACTCAGAGGATAAGAGATGCAAATAATATTATTGCAGTAAATAATAGAACATTACTCTCAGAGGATAAGAGATGCAAATGAACTCTAGAGATATGCGTCAAACAAAGTTTAATTGAGTACGAAAATAGGCTTGAACATTGTCAGACGGGTAGTGATTAAGTCTTTAGTTTGGTTTCTACATTGTATTAAATTTCTTTTTTATTGATATCAATTTCATTTTTGCAAAATGTTTTATTTTTAATATTTTTAATCTAATCCACAATTCGTAAAAATTAATTTTTAATATTATGATAAAATACAAATTCATCCATTAAAACATACAGTCACCTGTTTATGCCAATGTTAAAATAAATATTAAAAAAAAAACTTTCTTTTAGACATTAATTCAGAAGAAGAATTTCCAGTTCCACTTTTATTTTCTAGTATATACAATTATTTTAATTATTATATTTTGCTTTAACATATTCAATTAAATTCATTTTTATTAAATAAAAAGGTGTGGTGGTATGTGGATTATTATGATCTGTGCAGGAAGCAACAGGGCGAATGTTGTAGGAAACATTTCTTTAATAATCACATTCACACACTAAACAATTACAAACACAAAGACAAGACATTTAAGCGCGCGCTTCACAGTTCAGCGTCACATCTCCTTCTCATTACAATCGCAATGCACTATGGGATTACATATGGGATGGCTTAATCAGGTATCGTCATCTAGAATCCAAAAGAGAAGATAAGTGTAATGCAACTGCTACAAAGGTCAATTTTTTAATAATTATGTACCCCTTATATTAATATTTAACAATCAAAAAATTAATCTATGCAAATAAGCTGATCACCAAAAGCGGCTAGAATAACTAAACTTTCAAAGTTTCTTCCCAAATTAATTAGCTAATGTTGAACTTGGAAACATTGTTTCAGAGGAGCTCATAAAAAGAAATTCTTCAGAAATATCTTCTTGTTTATGTGAAAGGAATTAAATCATTCTCAACTATAGTTTTGCCAGAATTTTATCAAAATAGACATTCGATTAATTCATGAATAAAATTAATTATCCAATTATTTTTATTAAATAACATGAATTTATGAAACTTTGATCTCATTCATTAATTTACCGCGTAAATATTCATACAAAGCTAGTATACAATTTGTATTCGGCCTATTAAGAGATTCGACTAGGTTCGGAGATGAACCTAGTCGAAAAAAATAACGCATAAACATTTTTGCTGTATCAAATAGATAAAATAGACTTGAAAGGTTACTATCAGAAGAAAAAAATACACTCGTTGCTTTTCATTTATGGGAAAAAAAAACTGCTTAGTTAATGAAAATTTAGCAAAATTTTCGGTGTTAGGAAAAACAGTGTTAGTTAAAAAAATAATGGAAATATTTAATTTTTATTTCACCTATATATATAGTACAAACTACATAGAATTCAACAGACCACAAGATAAAAACTATTTTAATAAATACAAATTTTATGAGTATTTGAAGTTGCCATTAATGAGTTTTTGCCAAAATGTGTCCATGTTTTGAATTGAAAGTGTCTGTAAAACATGTCTAAATGAAGCTATTTTAAAAATCCCTGTCTATCACACCCCTAAAGGTTTTGGATACAAGTATACCAAATTTCATGAAATTTTATTGAATTGATTTTGATATATCATGTTTTTCGTGAATCAATCACAGTAAAATATTCATCCCTCAGAAAATGCGTTTAGATATTGTACTTGTAAATTAGTTCATCCAAATGCGCTGGAAACAAATGTAGTTTTCAAGCTTTTTTAATAAAAAAAACGCCAAAAAATAAACATACGACGGCTGAGTAGGTAGATAGTTAACATAAACATATCAAATACTATTTTGGAAAATTTTAAGGTAAAAATAAAATAAATCTCTCATTTTCGGTTAAAAACACCACTGTTTCTGATTTCATTTTTATTTGTTGTGTATTATTGAAATTACAGTATCTTTAGTCCTATCCCGCATATTTTAAAAACAAAGTCTGTTTTAGAATCTACGAAGTTTCGACTTTATTTTCAGATCATAAAAACAATTTCACATTTTTTTTGGAAAAAGCATCTTTACAACCTAAGTCAAATGCCTTAATCTTTTCCTTACTTATGATGCAGATGCTTATTATCCTCCTCATTCCTTTAGCCTACGCTTAATGACTCATAAGGGAAAACAAAAATACACATTTTACCGCTCACAATAATTTGCCAATTATTGAAGAAAGGAAAAGGTTTATGATATCTTAGCGAATTTTCTTCCAATTATTAAGAAAAACGAGGGAAAACCCGTTTATTTATTTATTTTCGCCTCACCCTGCAACCCAAGATTCTCGAGCGCAAGAAACACATTAAAATGAGATTGCGCTGAGTTTTGGGAAACTTAATTTCACTTGTGTTTTACAGATTTGATGTAATATTTTAAGCAATAATTGATATTTATATTTCATTAAATGGATAAATACCAAACATATTAAAAATATCATAGTACGGTAAAGATAATGTGCAAATGGCACGCATGATTGTATTGGCATTGGGATGGCGCATAATGTGAGTTTGTTCTTTTAACAATTTCATTTTATTTACTTATGGTCACATGAGCTCATATGGCATTGAAGAAATATACATATGGCTATATGAACATACTTTTCATTTTCAAATAAATATTTGACCTAAGAAGAAGCATTTAGTGTTTAAATTAAAAAGTACAAAATTCATAGTTTCGAATCGAATCAGTTTACTGTTAAAATTGTTCAAAAGTGAGAATTTTTTTCCCTAATGAAAATCAAAAGTAGCTTCATTAACATATCAATTATTCTACTAGAAAATAAGAGGATGGGGGTTCTTTTCGAGTTTCCATTGATGCTTTTAATTATTAAAGAGTCGAAACAGAAACTACGACTCTAGAATAATTTCGACAAAAGTAATTCTCATTAGAGGACATTTATGGAACGTTTAGATAAAGCTTCCTCTTGAATGGGGAATTAAATATTGTTTCTCTGCTCACAGATTGGTTACAGAGCTTCATAAACTCTTTAGAAAAATGTTATGTCTTTAAGCAAACTGATTTCCGGATTTTTTGGCTCACAATAAAAGTGAATTAAAAAAAACCCCAAACCTTTAAAAAAGCGGAGAAAATTAATTAATTTATAAAATTTTATAAAAGGAGATCTCTAAATTTAGTTGAAGGATACAATAAAAGTAATCTATTCCAACAAATAAATAGATAAAGATAACATTATTTTTAATAAATACAGAAAAATCCGGATCATCTATGAGCATTATGGTGGAATTAAACCCCGTAAGGGTCTTTAGGCAATGCAAATGTTGGAGTATATATTTTTATTTTTCTCGTTGAATTCAATTTAACCTGTGCAGCAGTTTTAAGTGACAAATATTATGACACACCAAAATATCAAAATATTTGACTATGGATTACATCTTCAAGAGTTGGCATCAGTTGCATCGAGTAAAAAAATGAAATTGAAAAATAATATCAGACATGGTAATAAGTTGAAATACTTTTTAAAAATGAAATACTATTATACAAAATTGTCAGAACTGTTAGTTCCTAAATTAGTAAATGAAAATTACTAATTGAAAAAGCAATTATCGATATTTGTCTGCCTATGAAAAAAAAATTCTAAATTTAAACTCGATATGATTATTATTTGAAATTAGTTCGAGTAACGAACTTTGTAAATCGCATGAAAGTAAAAATCCGAAAATTCTGAAAAAATTGAAAATCCCGAAAAAAATTCTTGAAACTTTGGTTCTCCTTATCTTACGCGTTCATTAGACGGTCCCTCCCACTTACTCCTGTCTACTTCACCGATTCGATAATACGACCCTTTCCATTTAATCAGTCAAGGCCATAGCTTAAGGTGCAAATATCAGCAAGCATATGTACAGAAGAAAAATCTCTAAATATTTTGAAATTCTTCAGTATTATTTATGAAAGACCTCATAAAACGCTTTTTTTTATTATACACTTATCGAAATATTTCTTGCTTGTACAGATGGAATTTTATAATATATCTTATTTTTTTCTGATTTTGGGCAGTTGTGTACTCTTTACGACTTTATACTAATATAAAATTTTTATAATATAACAATCAAGTAAACAATTAAGTTAATTAAATTTTGCTTTCATATATGTGACGCCACTTGGTAGTGGATTTGATAAAAAAAATGATTTCAATGTTCCATAATATTTGTAATAATAAAATTTAGTCTTAATTTAGTCTTATTTTCGGAATCACTGGTCAATTATTATTTAGTCTTCATGGGAAAGTGATCACGTGTAAGTATATTCTTCATTAATTCAAATTCTAATTAAAAATTCAAAAACACTTCCTCAGAGGAACGCAATTTTAGCTTCCAATATATATATAAATATGCATGCATGTGTGTGTGTATATATCAAGTTTGGTAGCTCTAAGTTAAACTGTATGGATTGTAGAGTAGGGTGAAACGAAAATTGCCTTTTTTAAATTTATTTATTTTTTTAGATTTTAGTTTCGTAATAGTGCGGAAAAGCTGCCTTTTAGGTTCAAAAGTAATTTTTTAAAAATTTGGTTGCAATAGTACATTGTCTTAAAATGCCTCAAAAAGTTTAAAATTTGTAAAAAAAAAAAAAAAAAATTGAAAAAAATGGAGATTTTTAAATTGGACTTTAAAAAAGATTTCTTAGATTTTAGCTTAGTACTAGCGCGGAAAATCTGCCTATTAGGCTCAAAAGCAATTTTAAAAAATTTGGTTGCAATATTACATTATCTTGAGGTGCCGCAAAAAGGTTGAAATTTGTAAAAAAATTAAAAAAAAATGGTTTAAAAAATTTTTTTTAGATTTTTGTTAGTTTTCTTAGATATAACTTTTTTTCACTTTTGTGAAGGAAAGTTAGTTTTTAGATTCAAAAAGAATTTTAAAAAATTCTGGTTGCAATACAACAATATCTCAAGGTGCAGCAAAGAGCTTAAATATTTTTTAAGAATTGAAAAATTAACTTTGATAAAATATTTGTATGAATTTTTCTTTCATATAATGTTAGATAACAAAAGATGATATTAAATATATATAAGCACCACAATTGTAGAAAATTATTAATTACAAAGCATAATAATAATAAAAATATTTTTACGTCAAATTTTGCGCTTCTGACTTTTATATGCTTAATGATTACAAATGCTGCAGTTGCAAAAGGTCTGTTTCTACTTCAATGCCACAATAAGCTTATTTAAAATTAAATTTTTGAATATTCATACGTGAGTCAATTTTTGCTCTTATGTATCCTTCGCTTGCAATTGAACGACAGACAATTTGAATTGATTTGGCCACCAGTTTCGCAGCTGTTTCCGCTGCTTGCGTGTGACAAGGAAGCTTCGGAAAGTCGATAACCGAGTACCCTATACTATTTGGTTCAGCTTCACATGCCTTCTGTATAAAATCTTTGAGAGAGTCACTGGAAACATGTTTTAGCAATAGGGTTCCAGTTACGTCATTTTCAAACCATGAGATCATGTCGATGCAATGCTTTGCATCGAAGTTTATCTTTGGAACTTTAAACTTCCTGACTTTGTCTTTACTTTCTGTTTTTGCTTTTGAAACACGTCTAGGCCAAGTTCTTTTTGAATTTTTCGTTTATAATTTAGCGTATACGAAAGTATATTTTCCGAAGCAGCAAAGTACCCATTTCTTTGAATAATCTGGTCTATAACGTTCTTGAGATCATCAGAGAGATAGCGTAATTATGAGATAAGGCTAAAAAGATTTTTTGAACCATAAGTACATGAAAGTTTTAATAAATATTAAAACCACCCAGGCACCTGGTAGTTTTATTTCTTTTTTATATTTGATAGATCTGGTTGGTTTGCCTCTTTTTGTAAAGAACACTGTTGTTCTTCAACGTTGCCATTGTCGCCAGTACTGGTATTAATGCACTGGTATTTTTTTGTCTGTTCTTGATTAAACTTAGCTATTCTCTGTAGTTCTTTACTCTTTCTTCCACAAAGCGCTTGTGGAAGCAATATCAATATTACCTGTAACCATTTTCCTGTTAGAGCGTTGATCGTTTAGGACCTTTTATTCCATAACTGACACTTTTTTTTCTTTTACACAAGTCAGCAATTTCAAATAAACGTCTAACTTCTTCTCTAAATTCTGTGAGGTTGGAATCAAACTTATCTAAACATTTTCTGCTTTTAGAGTTTAATAAATTCTGGTATTTAGTATGATAAGCGCTTGTGAAATTCTTTTGCTAGAAGCAACGAGAATAGAAGCTCTTGGCCATATTTGTTCTATTACGGGAATTAAAGTGTCACATATTTCTCTTACAGAAGGACCCTTCTCTGAAGTAATTTTGAGATTATGTCTAATATAATAGTAGCACTAGATTCGTAAGTAGTGAATTCAACTTCAAGCAAATCACTAAATGTCCTAAAAATAAATTACTTTGATATTTGCCTTGTCTTCACTAATTTAGACTGAGCCATTTTTATTCACAGCAATGCACACAAGCGCAGTTACACAACAGACGGAGTGGAGACACTGATTCAACTGAACTCGGCAAAGCTACTGATTTGAAACTAGCTCTGCCCTTGTCACCGAACGTAGACAAATCTCCTTCTTACCTCAATAACAACCACTCCGGCGATGACTCAGTGTCATGCCAGTGCAATAGTAAAACTGTTTTTATACTTTTATTCATATTACAGAGCTTATTTAAAGCTTTTTATTTCATAATCGAGGTACGAAAAAACCTTAAAAAGTTGCAAAAATTGTGTTTTTATGAAACTTTAATTTCCTTGAGGCACCTCAAGATGTACTCTAATATTTTCTATAATTTTTATTTATCTTATCTATACAACTTTTCTGCTCTACTACAAATAAAAAAATCAAAAGTTGATTATTTTGTAAAAAAAACTTTAAAATGTAGCAAAACTTTCAATCTTATGAAACTTTAACGTCCTTGTGGCACCTCAAGACCTATTTCAATATATTTCATATTTATAATTTATTTTATCTACACCAAAAGGCAACTTTTCCGGGCTATTACAAATTAAAAATCAAAGATTGATTTTTTCGTTCCACCCTGTTGTAGAGTGCCAGCACAGACAGACACGCAATACTCTTTTTTTATTATTATTAGAGATAAGAAGAAGAGGAAATAATTTTTAATAAAAAAATTCTAGTGCTGAAAATATATGCAATAAAAACGACTGCTCTGATGAAAGATGGTATGGACGCAATAATCAATCATTTATCGAATATCTTTTATTTATTCTTGCAGCTGACAATTTTATGATTTAAATATTAAGATATATACACATAAACTCATAACTTATTGTCAACTAACCCGATCTGTAAACCTAGCTTATAAGGTCTTGTATTTAATCAGTTGCGGATGACCAGGCACTCATTTTCATAGGATTAAAGAATAAATTTACTTCGCATGAAAAAAGCTTTTTCTTACGAAGTTGTCATTTCCATTATTAGAGTAAATTGTGAGCTCTCATATTTGTTATTTAACTGTTCGGAATATTTAGAGGAAATAGTTTAGTATTTTACTTTAACCTCTTTTCATATAATTCCGCTCTACTATCTATTCTGCTATGCATTCTGTTATCTATTTTGGACAGTTGTTATATCTGAAATGTGAATCCGTCCTTTTCATCTGCTTTCCCTTTTACACATTAATAGAAGAGCTATTGCATGCAACAAAGAAAAGTAAAGAAAAGAAAAAGAAAATTATCTAACACCTCACACGACTGTTTCGTATTATAATCTTAACATTAGAAATCATATTAAAGCATGAAATGTTCTTATATTTACATGTGCTAACAGGGAAATATAAACACATTTGAGATGAAAATATTAGAATTTCGAAAGATTAGCTCGGACAGAATTTAAGTCTACTTTCATTAAAAAGAAAGAGAGAATTCTCCTACACTTCATCTGATTATTTGAAAACGATATTTTTTTTTATATGGAATCGATGCAGTTCTGTATTTTGACTTTTGAATAATTTTTTAGAACCTTAAGGTCAGCTTTATGTAAAACATCCTTTCTATTTCTGCATAATATTTTGCAGAAGCAACGAGTACAACATATTAAGCAATGGTTTTAACACCTTTCCTTATTCAAGATGTATGCGCATCTATATATTTTCTAAACTTAAGTTTATTGAGTAGAAAAAAATGCGGAATCTTATAAATTTCATAAAAGTTTCGCATTAATAATTTTATAAAATAAAGTATAATATTGTAATTTCGTTTTTCTTATTTTACTTCAAAATCTTTAAGCAATTCTAAAAATATATTTCCCAAAATTAGTTAAATTCATGTGTTATTCTAATAACGATTCGAATCTATGTTATTTTCTCATTAATACCCTTTTTAATAAATAAATTAATATCCTTATTAAGAGTATTAATTTATTTATTAAAACCCTGACTATAATTGCAGTTCTTAATCACTGAATTATTTCCTTGAATTTAATTTAATAAAGTTAAAGTTTCGCATCAGTGTAATATAGTATTTTTAACACAAAAATTAATTTCTTTAACTTTATTTTAGAGCAAAATGAATTAAAAATCAATTATCAGTTACAATTTTTATGTTTCTAATCATTGTATTAAATTTGAAAATAAAATGTAAGAGTATTTAAATATGCTCTTTACCAGTTTGTTCTTTTTATCAATTCCTTATGTTTTCATATTAAAAATTAAATTCATATTTTATTCAAAATTTGTAAGTAATCAGCGTTTCATTGAAAAGATTTTTATATGCAACAAATATCTTGGTAACTCAGTTTCTGACATTAATTTCCGGATTTTTAACAATAAAATTTCAGTTTTACAGTGTTATGAAATAAAACTTTAAAAAAATTACTTATTATGCATGATTAATAAAAATATTCTGCTGTTGCAGCTTTTTAATGTTATTATATAATCTAAAAATATTGGAGTTTGAAAAGTAATTTTTATTCTCTAATTCGTATGGGTTTATTTTATTTTATCTATTTTAATTTTAGCAAAAGATACTTCTCTTAAAAACTTTTATCGATAAGGTTCTTCTTTACCTTCTTTTATTCGCCTTCAACTTATTACGAAATCGGAGGTACAATAATGGAATCTGGTAGGGGGGGGGGGGGGGGGTTAAGTTTTCTTTTCTCCGTATGTCTGGACAAAAAAAAATCCCTTTTTTTTTTTTTTTTTTTTTTTTTTTTTTTTTTTCCAACCAGACAACGGGAAATTTTTTACTTTTTAAAAAATATATAGTCTGCCTCTGGCGAGTTGGCGTTGCAACATAAGAACTGCATGATATCAGACGAGTTAATTTTTACAGGTTAAGAGACGAATCTAGATTTGCTATCTAGCTGCGTTCCATTCTTTCACAATACCTGATTGAAGCAAAAATGAGATCCCTGCTTCTCATGTGATAAAGGAAACAATAACAGTAAACAGTTATTAATAAGATTTATAGAAATTTAAGCTGCTGATACAATTTGCTTTTCCCTTGAAATAATTTTGTCATTAACAAGATACAGTTCCTTTTCCTTCCAGTTTCAAGGTTTTGATAGCTGTCAAAAGAGCTAATTGAAATGCGGAAAATCTGAAAGCTAAGTGCGTCACCTAACAAAGACAGCTTAGTTAACTTATATTAACCTTCAGTTTTTAAGCAACACTAGAGCTATTTTAGGATAGACCTCGTAATTTTGAGCAACGGTTAGATGACGAGGACGACGCCTGAGGCTGCGCTCTACTCTCCACGCATCTGCTCCCCACTAGCGTGAGGGGGCTGGGCCCCGACGGATTTAGCATGCACCATGCCCTCTTGCATGATGGAATCCTGTCTCGAAACTGGAACACTCCAATTCTAAGCCGAGACCTTACCACCAGACCACTGCGACCCCATAACATCAATCATAATGATGCAATTAATAATTTTAAGAAATAAAAACTAGAGATTTATTTTAGTATAGGACAAAATTTAGTGCGCCAATTAAAAATGTTAAAATTTTCATTACTTTTTCTATTATTTAATGTTTAATATATTTCTCTAATTTAAATATTATGGAATTTTGCAATAAGTTTTTCTCATATTCGCCCTCAGGTTATGTCACTTATGTGCAAGTATAACTTATTTAAAATAAATCGTTAACTCATAAAAAAATTCAGAACAAATTATAATAAATTATTTTCATTTAGAACAAAAACTTTATTAAATTTCAGAACACTTAACATTTTCTGAAAAAGATAAAAAATTTGAATGCAAAATAACATCTTCATAAAAATTAATCAAATTTTTAAAATTGATAATTTTTAACATTTTTAAAAAAATGAAAGTAAAATTTATTTCCATATAGTGATTAAGTATAAATCTTCGCGAGAATGCGTACAACTGCATTCCTTGCTCGGAATAAATGATCTCGAGAAGAAAATAAGCTCTTGATATTTGAAGGATTTTCCACAATTTTGACTCTTCGCTCAAATTTCTTCTGAGAAGAATAAATGTTTCTAATTAAACGGAGAAGAAGGATTACCGGATTCCCTCCTGGAGGGGAGCAGAGCACGAATTCCCGGCACAATTACGAGATGCACCTACACGTGATTCCCACAAATCTCCCAAAACGATCGATTTCAATTACCTTT